>MU263237.1:0-46795 GCA_020310875.1 Ceratopteris richardii
TATATATATATATACATATATGTATACATATATAAGAAGTGATGTCAATTTTCACATTGCTGGCTATGGCAATGCTATAAAATGAAGATAAAGGAGAGCCACACAGATGGACTATAATGCCAGAAAGTTAATATCCACTGCAATCAATAGAAAGTATTGAGAAACTGCATAAGAAAGATTAATTCAAAGTCTGTTTCTGTGAGGAAAGTCTTACATTCTGTCTTATCGTCCAAAGAAATCTTTCTTTCCTTTCAATGTGAGATGGGGTTTGCAGGGAATTGTATGTACCGCTTAAAGAGTTTTAGCATATAGGGTGTAAGACAGATCATAAAACGTGGATACTCGGAACCTGCATGCCAGTATGTAAATACATAAGTTGAGTATTGGGATTTAACAAGCTGGAGGTCAACAAGGCTGCTGAACACTAGGAATGCATCCTCACTGATAAAGAATTGGAAGTTGGACTACCAAGTCCATTGTTGCTAAGGGCCTTGCCTTTGAGTCTCAGGGACTATGTGTATCTTGCCAGTTATTTCATAGCCCATAGACATGTTGATAAGTCTCTCAAAAGTTCTCTGAAGCTACTTTCGTTCATCCCAATAGTTTCTTGCTGAAATGTGTATTGTTGGAGTTGAAATGTGTTTTCAAAGAGGATCAAGAATCGAAAGAAACGATTGATGATGTGTTTATGAACCTTAAATGCCAGAATGGTCTGTGCTAGCTTTGGAAATTTTACATATCAATGTATCATCTTATCTATTAAAGCTGAAAAAAGAGAACCACCTTGAATGGATTTGTAGTCCTACGATCATTGGAATATAGTAAATATTCCATGAAAAATTTATCTGCTAGTAAGTACTGGATCTAGGTTAATGGAAAAATAATAGGGTAACATATGAATATTACTGCTCACATAAAAATTAAGAATTTTGAAAAAGGCCCGAGATGTTCTTGGGCTTGCCTATACGTTGGAGACAACGCACCTTTGACTGATCCAGCTATACAGCATCCTGCTCCTGTCAGAAAATTTTATATACATCATCTAAGACCAGGTTTAAGTCTTCAAATGACTCACTTAAAAGATGCTTCGATGAGTGTTTTGCAATGGTGGGAGGCTCTTTTAGGCTGACTAAGAGATTGACCTCCTTGGATGTCATGGTATGAGGCTTTGGCCGCCATTTCGAGGATAGACTCTTCAACAATACATGTACTTCCATAAGTCTAAAGGCATCTGTATGTACAAATTAGTAGGAGATCAAAACCAGTTTAGATTTGGTGCTCTGATTTTGATTTTCTTCCATGGAAATTGCTGAAATAAATCAAGGAAAAGCATATAGGAATTTGGGTTATCTCAAGGGTGTTTAAGTAACTGAGACACGTGTGATCTTAAAAAACTGCTACTGAAGAGTTCCCAAATGGAAACCTCATATATAGCCAGTGGTTATAGATTGTGTATTACCTCGGTGATTGTGCTACCTTAAATAATGTACTACAAGTGAATGATTAATTTATATACAAATATGCTATGACCCTTTATCCTTGTAGTTAAGTAATTTGTATCACACCAAAAAGCCTTCTCATTGCTAGTTCTTATGCCTTAAACCATCACTACTTTGACACCACAGTTTGTGGCTGTAGGCCTGCTTGATTTGCTGGTGTAAAGCCATAAATTCGTTAAGTATTTTATTTGGCACCCTATCCTTCAACATGTTCTCAAGAACAACGTGTGATAAGTAAATGAATTTAGGATCTAGGTAATGGATAAAAATGATCTTACATGAGATACAGAAAACCAAGTGAAATGTCATAATTTCTATTTTCTTCTATTCTCAGTTTTTGACTTTACAAGGCATAGGAGGAGACATTGTCCTGCTTGCATATGATATCTTTGATCGAATCATACCATCGTTGAGTGCACGTTCTTGATTGAAGGGTAAGTTTTCAACGGTCTTTGGGGAGAGCAGTAATATACATGATGGAAGCTCTAGATAATAGTGTTGAATGAATATTGAAAGCAGTAGAGCCTTCAGTACACATGATGAGAGGAGCAACATGAAGTAAGAGATTTACTAATAGAATCCTTTTTGCTGAGGTATCGGAGAGAGATGTGTGTATAGGAAGCCATTATCGACAAATTGGACGAAGCAAAAGATTGTGTGTTAATTCGTAACGGGAATCCAAAAAAATGCATGTAAAATGTAAAGAGAAATATGTAAACAATTTGATCAATTTCTTGCTACTCTGGAAAAAAAGAAGCCCTACCTGAGTGACCTCTTCAATTGTATCAGATACTTGTGATAGATCATGCTCCCATTTGTTTATATCCTTTGCAAAGTGCACATGTGCCCTGTTCGCTTTCATTGATGAAAGTGTTACCCTATGCTCCTCAAGTATTGCAAATATATCTTCCGTGCTCCTTAATTTGTATATCTGTTTAACGTGGAAGTCATTGAGTCCCAATTTAGGAAAGTCTTTGAATGTGATGGAAAATCTTACGATTAGAAAGGTTGATTGGAACCTCGTTTCAGGGACAGAAGAGACAAAAATTACAGTTTTACATAGGATTTACTTTCACATGATTACTGCTTCTTACCCTCGGCATGTCTCTATAAACAGCCATATCAAGGTCGAGGGTTGACCAAACATCTTTAATTTTGTTAAGCGCTTCTTCGATGGCAAGTTCTTTACTTGCTGTAATGCTCAATTCACTGATTACTGATGCATGTAGATCAAGGCGTAATTCGGCCACCTATTACCAGAATAAATGTGTTTAAGCATTCCAAGGAATGACTCAAAAAGTAATACAAGCATATACTTAAGTAACGTGAATGAACCTTAGCAAGAGTGAAATCTTTGGAGTCTGGATCAAAGCTTTGTCCGACTTGCTCCATTAGCTGTTTCCAATGCCGTGGTCGCATGGCAGGATTTCTAAGGTCCACAGTGAGTGGAAGAGTAGATTTAAATGCATCAATGGTATCTTTCAGATCGTTCCAAACTCCCCACCTGCATACTTCTCTGTCACTACAATATTGATAAGGCCCCATGGTGAAAATGGGGTCCTTTTTTCTTTTATTATTTTTATTATATTAGTTGTTGTTATTATTATTGATTATTATTATTATTATTATTATTATTATTATTATTATTACTATTATTATTATTATTACTATTATTATTATTATTATTATGTTTGTTGTTGTTATTATCATCATCATTATTATTATTATTATTATTATTAATATTATTATTATTATTATTATTATTATTGTTGTTGTTGTTGTTGTTGTTGTTGTTGTGTTGTTCTTATTATTTTATTATTATTATTATTATTTCGTGGGGGTGAGGGTGAAGGCGGGAAGTGTGGAAGACTCTACATTGCATTGAATGATAAGACTTACCCCTTTGTATCGCGTCCAATTTTAAATACACGTTTACTGAAGACAGAAGCTGACGATTCCATGGAAGTTGTGTTAAGTTCACTAAAAAGCCCATCTTTCCAACTGTCAAAAGCTTCTTCCCATTCCTTTTTCAGCGTCCACATGCTTCTAAGAAGTTCTAAATCCTTCAATGTAGCTAAATTTTCCTTATTTGATAGCTTTTCCATTCCAAATATACTCATTCCAGCCCATAATGCTTGGGAGCGTTGTTGAAAAGATTCCACCTGTTGAAAGAACATGTTCATATGAAAAGAATATTACTGCTACTCTGTTGCAGTCCAACTTAGCCTAAAATTATACCATTGCTGAAAGTTTTCAACAACCCATTTGTTATCTTGAATAGTTATATTGCAGGAAGATTATGCAATATCCATCATTTAAAAAGTAACTAGCTCATTTTTTAAGCTTTCATTCTTGAGTATGAACTTATTTTCGATTGTGCAGGCCCTACTGTTCTGGGGTCCCTCGTGGAATTAAGGGCCTTGTATCTCCAGTTACTTATTATTCCAGGATGCAGCAGAGAAAGCTTCTATTTAGTGCATAACAGGACATGATTCATTTCCAACATGCACTAGCAATTCAAACACCATTTAAGCTAGTAAAACTTTATTATTTTAAAATCTAATCATCATGCTTCAAACTTCACCTATAGGATTAATGTAGTAAGCATGAAGAGTTCAATAGTTGGAAAGTTCACGGTTGGCAAAATTTGCTCTTGAATCTCATTGTCTATTTCGATTAACACAAGTCCCCCGATACAGTTCTCAACCTGAAAATGACTTTCTAAATACTTATCATAGCGGTTCCCAGCATAAAAATCTGTCTACTTGCACCAGTGTAGTTCCTGATTTAAGGATGCGATTTATCTGAGACAGTCTTTTTCATATGACTAGTCTGTAAACATAATGCTCACCCTGATTAAATCACTTTTGAATGATCACGTTGATAGTAACTTTGTATATTATTATGACAGGGGTTCTGGAAGTAAAAATCTGTCCGTTTCTTCCAGATGTAATTCCTGATTCAGAGACAAGCTTTGTCTGGGACAGCCCTTTTTGATGTTTTACTAGAGTGTGTCAAAAAAAGAAAATATGCTATGATTCCTTTATTGTGTTGGAATATGTGTTAATAGTTTACAAAGGCACACTGGTAGCTTTATTAATGGATAGATAAAAATGTAAGTGTAGGCTTTGGTTGACATATAAGAAACTAAGTAAACCAATGACAAAGGGAGAATCAAGCTCCCATCCCACAATTTTACAGAAGAGAAAAGAGATCTGATAGATTCAACTAGAATTGATCACAAATAAATACAGATTGTTCAATTCTAGGCTGGAAAAAATATATATATAATAGAAGACATAAGAGATCTTAAGAGGAACACCATGTGCAGTTGCCCTTCGTAGGTGTCTACTTTTGGGGTTAGGTGGTTCTCCTTGGAGAGGTATACTCTGTAACACACCCTGTGCTAAACCCAGGAACTAAAAGCAGACTGAACCAAGAATGAAAAATGATAGAAACTCAACTAAAATCATAGAAACTACATCATTTTGAAAGAGACTCATAGGGTACATAAAACTCACTTGGCAAGATAAATTCGGGGTTGCTCTCACTAGCAAGAGCAGTATAAAGACTTTCAAAGACAGTACAAGACCTCCATGACCAGAGCCAAATCATCTAAGAACAAGACCAAAACAGCACACAATGAGTAAACAATCAACAAGAGAGTGAGAGGATAATACAACTGCCAACACTTCCCTTGGGAAGAGTTATATGAAAGCAATCAATCCTAGGAACTCCTTAGCCTGCTCTGAGAGAAGCTCCCGCTCTGAGTCACTACACCTAGACTCCACTAGCAGGGCGTAGCTCTTCACTTCATGTGACCAAGCCGCAAGGGATCCTCTAGAGCTTGCTTGCTAATATGCTACCACTTCCTCGGCTAATGAACCCAAAATGATACTGGACACACTCTTTATATAGGCCATGAAAGACCTCTTTATCGCCAGAGTACCCCCAACAGTTACATGAATCTGGGTGGAGCTGCCCTCTGGCAACAACCTGCACACCACAAGGAGAAGGAGTGATGCCCAAATGCCCACAAGATGGCTGTCCAGAAGTGTCAGATAACTGCCCATATTCTGACAGGGCCCACTCGCAACTACCTTCACCTTTTCCTTCTTTTGTTTGTGAATTTCTTCACCTTTTAAACCTTTCCATGACCTCAATACATGTGTATTGTAGACCATCATGTTAATGTAATCCACCAATTTAGAACATTAATGATCAAGTTTGTAGTTCATGACTGTGTAGCAAGTGATCAGTAGGGAAACCGTTATTCTGCTTTGCTTGGGCGACCATCAGGCAATCATGGGCAACTTCACTCTACCTTTGGGAAACCAACCAGCTATAGCATGGCCAACAATCCAACTTTGTATACAAGGGAGACCATCCTTCCACTAGCACTATGGGCAACTACAATCAGCATGAGAGACTATCAGTATCCTCCTCACTCAAACAGGACGGCCAATCTTTCAAGCATTTTGGCTGACCAACTTTATATGATGGGAAACCACCTTCATATGCTCATTATGCTCGGTGTTGTAGACAGTGAAATTTGTGTGTGGATGCAAGAATGCAATTGCACTACTCCTTGAGTATGAACTTCAATCAAATTTCACTTCACAATTCAGAATTAAGACTCAGTAAGGACACATGGGAACAAATAGCATAGGCAATCCTATTACTGGAGAGTTACACACTTTACTCTCCCTTATGCTCCAAATGTACCCTCTAGCTAGCACAACTAGCAGGGACTTCTTGGTTTCAAGGCAAAAGAGAGAAGATGAAGTCTCTTCACTAAGATATCTAACTCGGACTAAAATTCTCCAAGTGTCTCAGAACGTCTATCTCGACATAATGTGTCTATCTCTCTATGTGCCTTCCTGTGTCTCTCTTGATACCCTCCCTTTCTCCTTGAAGTACTCCCTTTTTATAGGCAAGTATAAGATATTAAAAGAAGGATGTGCTGCAAGAGTTATGGGGGAGATTAATGTTAAAAGAAGGTGTGATAGATGCATTATGTTATTGTGTATGGGAGTGATGATGCATGGATGGGGTAACAATGGCATGTTAACAGTTGTATATTTTGGGATAGGTGTACTGATCATAAGGTCTACATTGGTGTTTGTGATACCTAAAGAATGTGTTTTTGGGTGGGATATTGATTAACAATGATGCTTCAAACATTTTTCGGAGTTCTTAAGTATGTTTGATGTCGGCCTAGTGGAAGTGCGAGGATGAGGTTTGTTGTTTGGAACATGAAGAAGGACGGGAAGGCATAGTTGGTTTTTGTGCTCCTGAGATGCTTCATATAGAGAATCACTAGACTCTCCACTCTTGCAATTTTCGTCGTTATTATCCAACTCTTCTTCTGGGGTGTGTTGGTGTTTCCCTTTTCCTGGCCTATTCTTATCTTTCTGATTCGGTCCAGTATGCTCTGAACCCGATCTTTCACTTGAATCTATCTTGAATTAGGAAGCTTCTTCACCACCTGTGCTAAGCCCCAAATTGTTATGTCTGCTAGCTTCGTCTTCTTCTGAGGCCATAATTACATGTAGGACACGTGGAGGAGGTGATAGTATGAGAAAGAGTGTGCAGAGGCGGGTATAAAGAAGCCCAATTTGTTGAACAAGGAGTGATAAAGAGGAGATGTTTGAGGTATGCACCAAGTATGGATGTGACGTGGAATAGCAAAGCTGAGGGATACCAAGATAGGGGTTGTGATGATTCCATGATATGCAAATAATTAGGAAGATTGGAAATGCTGAGATAGGTAGCCGTTGAGAAGATGAGAGGGTTGGGCAAATGACAATGAGGGATCGGTGAGGTAGATCGATGCACTGGAGAACTCCACAAGAACTCCACAGAGATGGAGGGGAACTGGAGATAAGAATGCCTATCAGCTTAGAAGAGGACTAGAGGGGGTAGATCAATGGATAGATGTGAGGGCAATGAGGAGCCATGAGAAGCTGTGAGGGAGATGGAGAATTGACAAGCTGATGAGAAAATCACCCGCAGTTAGTTGAGATGTTGGGGCTATGAAGGATGTGTAGGAGATTTCCTATTTATACTCGGCTGGCCTCTATGTTTAGCTTAATGGTAATGATGGATGCAGAAGTGCCCAAGCTGGATAGATACTTGATGGAGAATTTGCCCAATTTGGGTAATTGCCCAATTCGAGAAGGCACCCCAAAAAATTGATCACCCATTTTGAATGAGTCGTTCAAATTAAAGTGAATGGAAGATGAGAGGTCACCCACAATTTGGCATGTGAGTGCAAAAAAAGTTGCCCAAAATCCTAATGCCAATGAACGAATTGGAGAAGCCTCTTTACATTTAGAGGAGGCCAAAATTTGAAGAAGAATGAGGAGGGTAGAGGAGTCGCCCTATTATGAAGGAATTGAGGGGATAAGCCATAAAATTGGTCGCCTAGAAAAAATGGGCAAGCGGATGTCCCACTCTTCACGTCCTAAGGAGATAAGTCTCGAGAAATGCTTTTCAAATTTGGAACGCCACCAAATGTATTTGAGAAGAAGTTGCAACAATTGAAGATGTGACGTCTCCTTGAAGAGGGTAGATGAATTTCCATATTTGGATGAGCCACCTAAAAAAGTGATCTCCCGAAAAAGTTGGTCCATACAGAGGGGATCCCTCCAAAATATTGTGCAAGTACAAGTATAGAGGTGATCACCCCAAGAAATTGGGTCATGGGGTTCCTCAATATATGTGCCTTGATGAGATAAACTTATCGATTGTTCAAATATGTGAGGCCAACAAATGGGTGTAGAGTCTCCCTATGTTGAAAGGAATGGAGTAGTCACCCTAAAAAATTGGCCACCAAAAATGGGCAAGTGTACTAGAGTATATGGTCGCCCCAGAAAATTGGGCAAGTGGATTATGGAAGATGGGTCTCCCAAAAAATATGGGCAAAGATGTAATTACACATAAAACAATCCAAACTCTATACAATATATATACGAAATGATTTAGTGTTATTGGAGATACTAGGAGGGCTCCACATAGAGCTGTAATTTGGATTCATTGACGAGGGGCAATACCTTTCCATTTGAGGTGGCTATTCACACTCCATATTTTTTGGGAGTATTTTGATTTCTTGGAAAGGACCATTCCATTTTGTTAACAACTTTTTTGGGGGATTTTTCTCCAAAAATCTGAGGTGATATAGTAAAACCAAACTTCCTTTCTTAACTCGATAATTCCAGAGATTGGCATCATAATCGCACTTCCTTTTTTCTTGTTTCAATGTGAATCTTCCATTGGCCACTTTCCTTTTTTCTTCGAGGAGCTTCATGTTGATAAACTTTGATGCCATTGCCATGGTGAATCCTAGTATTCTCTTTGGTGCTTTACGGTTAGATCCTTGGAAAAAGCTCAAATGGAGCAGTAACCTGCATTTTGTATAGTAGTTCAAATGGTGTGTGTTCCATAACAGCTTTAAATGAGGTTTTGTAATCCCATAGGGTACCTAAATATGTTTGTCCCCACGTAATAGGGAATTGCATGCAAGTTTCTCTAAGTAGAAGAAGGAGGACTTTATTGGTGCTCTCTGCATAGCCATTGGCTCTAGGGTAGTATGTACATGACTTTCGGTGAAAATTCGGTATTTGGGAAAGATGAGTGTAAGTGCTTGATTAATGAAATGTGATCCTTGGTCTATCGTAACATCAATTGAACATTACAAAAAAATATGGTCGTATAAAAAGGAAGCTACTCTTTCCGCAGTACAATCTTTAGTGCCTACTTTGGCCCAGTTTGTGGCATAATCTATAGCCATCAAGAGATATTTTGCATAAGGTTCTGGTGCAACAAGGTGAATTGGGCCCACAAAGTCTAGCCCCCAATGTTCGAGTGGTTGTCATGCCGTGGAGATATTTAGGGGCTGTTTTCTTTGCTTTGTTTGTTTTTCCGCACACCTTTCAGAAACGTTGCAAGACTTGGCAAAGTTGGTTGCATCTCTAAATAGATATGGCCACCAAAATCCACTTTGAATGATCCTTAATGTTGTCATGGATCCCAGAAAGTGTCCACTCGATTTTCCCTCATGTGCTAATTTTAGAACACTTTCAATTTCATGTGTCTTAAGTCATTTTCTGTACATCCCATCTGATCCTACCTTATAAGGAGTGTCATTTGCTAGGATAAATTCCTTACTTTTTAGGAGTTATCTTTGTTTTTCCAAAGGATTAGACTTGATGGGGAACTGTCCTTTTGATAGAAACTAAATTAAACCATTATACCATGGTAGCTCTATATTTACCTTATATATGTTACTATCTGGGAAATCATCTTCCACTCCCTTGGTTGCATGAGAAGGATGTTGGATTCGAGAAAGATGATCCGCAATGACATGATGCCTTCCACTTCTTTGTATGATTTCAAAGTCAAATTCTTGAATCAAGATCAACCATCTCCATACTTGTCCTCCTAAAGTACCATTCCTTGAGCAAAAATTACATGCCCTAGAACTGTGCTTTGGGGCACCAAAAGGTGACACTTGTTGGAGTTCAGCATAAGACCCATCCCCCTCTAGCGTTTCAACACTTGTTCCAATTGTTCGAAATGTTCTGGTACATTTTCAATAGAAGTGGTACATGCTACTCCCGAAAATATTGAAAAGTCATCCATAAAAAATCTCAAGAATTCTAGGAGTAGCTTATTAAGAATATGGTACATAGTCCCATTAAATGTGGTTGGTGCATTGTGTAGCCCGAAAGCCATCTTCGTATATATGTAGGTTCCCCAAGGTATGATGAATGCAATCTTTGGCTGGTCTTTAGGATGGATTACTAATATTTTGTAGCAACTAAAATTGTCCATAAAATTGTATAGTGCATGACCGGCCACATCTTCGATGACCTATTCAGAAAAGGGTGTGGGGAATCCATCAAGAATAGTTACCTTATTCGAAGTATGGAAATCAACACAAATCCTGACTTTGTTGGATTGTTTCTTGCGAGCAATGACCATGGAAAATAGCCACTCTGAATGTTCTACTAGTTCAAACATGCCGGCTTCTTCCATTTTTTGTATGTCCTTCTGCATATTTTGGGTTTAATCAATATATTTTACCTCATATTGTTCTTGCTCTTGGTACAAAAGGAATGGTGTGTATGCCTAGCTCTCTAGGTATGCTAGTCAAATCCATGTAACTCAATGCAAACACATCCTTAAAATTAGGTTACCTCTATGAGAAGTAGTGGATAGTCCCACAAGAAGAAGATTTTGTGGGTTTTCTTCTCCTCCTAGATTGATCTCCTTGACTGCCTCCGGATTAACTAGTTCATTCGATATATCCCCTTTGAAGAGCATTTCTTTTGTGAAGGTGGGATTATCATCAACCGCTACTAATTGATTCTTTTCTTGCATCCAACCCGACGGAGTTTCTTCTATTGGGAAGATAGGTTCTGTTACTTCCTCTTTTATTGGAGTGACTCCTCTTCCTTTGTGAATTCACCTCCTCTTGGATCCTTAGTAGGTTCTCTTAGAGTTGAGTTAGTAGAATCATCATATATTCTGGCATGAGGTTAATGTTGAAGCCTCGGTCTACTATTACTCCTTCCAATTGGATTCCCTTAATTCTTACTATTAGCCTTAGCCTCTTATAATGAGTAAGAGGTGCCACATGGGGTTAGTTCTAAGCCATAAGTGGAGGGCATCAGGACATAGAGATGAGAGTTGTGTCTTACCCGCCACTTAGTTTGGCACTGGGGCCTAGATTGTTGATAGCACCCTCCACCTCTCCTCGAAACCCAGGACTCATGGCAAACAAGTTGTAGAGTGATACTTGCAGGTAGTAGTTTTGCCGAACTTGGATTGCAATGAAAGGACCACGTTGGTTGGTTCAAGAGGAAGATCCACTATGGAATTGTCACAACTCTTGCTTAGACAGTGCATATGCCTTGTTGATGGGGTGTTCTAGAAAGTTATGCTTTTGTTCTTTTCCTCTTATTTCATCCCTTGAAACTAGCTCCCTTTCTTTGTTGGGTTTTGTCCTCTATGCATCTTTAGTTCCCTTCTCTGTTATTATGTTTTTTGTTTTTTCTTTACTTGGACCAACTAAATCTCATGTCTCCTTCGTCATGCCCATCATTGCTTCCTTCTCTTGTTGTGCACATGTCATTACTTTGAAGCCCCTTGAATTGGACCACTCAAGCACTTTTCAATTTTTTCTTGTTCTCACTCATAGTTACCTTGATCATGTGCAAGGGAGAGGAGTTTCCTTGGGTTCTTGTAGATGGGACTGATGTAGGAGAGTCTTTAGTATAATGATCCTTGGTGTGAGGACAATTTTTACAGGGGGGCATTTTTAGGTAGTGAGCACTTACTCTAGAAATGGCCATATTCCGTGCAACGAAAGCACATAATGGGCCTAGGAGGGAGAATCTGGTGACGCCTTCCCCCTTGTCTCTCCTTTATTTGATTGATGTAGAAAGTAGTAACTAGTGGTGCTCCTGTGGGTGGTTGCACCAATGGAGAAGATGGAGTTGTACTTATGCATTGAGAAGCTCGTGGTTGTCCTTGTTTTATAAATTGGTTTCCTATACCTTTCAAAACATAGTAGTCGTTTGCTTCATGGCGACCTCCCTCGCAGAAATAGCATGTGAGCTGGCTCAGGCATTCCTAGGAGATGTATCCTTGATTAGCACAAAGGGAACACCGAAGTCCATTTCTTACCTCCTTTAGTGTTCTCATTTCTTTGAGTTCTAGAAGTATTTGTGTGAGGCCATCTCAGATCCTCTCGTCTTCTCCCCAGTTCTTCCGAAGTTTTAGAGCTTCCAATTCTTTTCACACTTTTGATACAATATCTTTGTTCGAGGAAGAACTCTTACCTTGTTGAGTTTTAAAATGAACTGATGACCTCTTGCTGCTCCAATCCTCGTGGCTGAAGGTTTGAATTCTCTTAGGTGTCATTAGGTCCTAAAAGCGCCCTTAGTTTTTGTTGGGGGCAGAGCTTTTTCCACCCACTTTTTAATCATAAAATCACGAGGTGCATTTGGAAGTCTTTCCACTAGAAGTCTCTCCCTTGCCATCAGGTCCAAAAAGGTTTCTCTTACATGGTAACATTAGTTTTTCTAACTCATTCACTGGCCTTTCCGATGAGTTACCTAACCTGAATGTTTCCATGAATTCAGCTTTTAATGCCTCCCATGACTGAAAGTGGTTGTCAGTATACTAGCTAAACCACTTGTCTAGCAAACCTTTCAATGTGGATAGAAATAGAGAAAGGAATGCGTCTTGCCTTAGTTGTAGGCCCCTATTCTTTCATGTTGAGATATACCTTCCCATGCAGTCTTCAAGATTTTCATGAGAACCATCGTGGAATGAGAAAATTTCATATTGCTTATGGATAATAAGATAGAAAGTTGTATAGCTGAAAATGAAGGAGACTAGTTTTGGAACCAGCATGTAGTATAAAGATGATGTTCATTTCGTGGTATCACGGATCATCAAGCTATTAAGTACCTGCTCAATAAGCCTAACCTCATAGACCGCATTTGGAGGTGGTATTACTTTTTCAAGAATTTGACTTTGAAGTAGTACAAAAGCCTCGAAGACACCATGTGATGGCAGATCATCTGTCTCATATAGAAGTAAACAAGGAAGAAAAAGGGGTGGAAGATGATCTCCCGGACCATCATCTCTTTCAGGTGAGCACTTATCCCTGTTGGTATAATGAAATGGTTCAATTCTTGTCTACTGGTGTATGTCCCTGACATATGACACCACTAAATAAAAGGATCCTTTTAATTTAAAGTAGAAGTTTCACCATGATCGGAGGAAACCTTTTCAAAATAGGAGAAGATGGAATAATTAGAAGATGTGTATACCCTGAACAAGTCACTGTCATTCTAGATTCTCCTCATTGTGGACCAGCCTCATGTCATTATCCAGGACACATCACCGCTCAAAGAGTCTTACAAAGTGGGCTATGGTGGCCCTATATTTTTAGAGATGCTTGCAAGATGGCCAAATCATGTGATACTTGTCAAAGATGCGGTCCTAAACCTTCAAAACTCAATAATAGGCCTTTAACAATTGCTACAACATGGAAACCATTTGAGCGATGGGGGCTAGATTTTGTGGGTCCCATATATCCAATGGCCCACCCATCAAAGGCTAAATACCTACTAGTAGCAACGGATTATGCTACTAAATGGGCAGAAGCAATTGCCTCGGTTGACTGCACCTCATATACAGTGACTTCCTTTCTATATGAACACATCTTCTGTAGGTATGGATGTCCCATTGAAATCACTACATATATTGAAAAAAATATGCCACCAACAACCTACCACATGTGGAGTCGCATACTTAGGAGTACTTTGGGCTTATACAACTGCCTACAAAGCTACAACTAGGCATACTCCTTTTCAACTTTTGTATGGCATTGAGGCTATAGCTCCATTCGAATTCATTGAAGGATCTGCTAGGGTGGGGACACGCAAGGTTCAACATTGGATTAAGCAAGCTCAATATGCCAGAGTCCACCTAATGGAAGAACTCAGGGAGAGGGCCCAAGAACACAAGCAAGAATCAGTTAAGAAGAAAAGCCTATCATGACCGTCACCTCTAGGAAAGAACAATTAAGGAACAATCATTGGTGCTTCTATATCAACCAAGTCTGACCAACAAGAAGGAGAAAAAACTCTTCACGGGTTGGAAGGGGCCTTACAAGGTGGTGAGACTCCTCCCTCAAGGAGATGTCCAATTAGCAACTCGACAAGGAATGCTTCTTCCACTGGTAAATGCCTCTGGAGTTAAACCCTATCTACTGTAAAATCTACTACGATACATGTATAAATTGTAAATATAATTGGTCTTTTTTCCAGTCCTCGTCTTTTTCCTAGTTATTTCCTTTGGTCTTTTCTTCATCTTTGGTCTTTTTCCAATCCTGGTCTTTTTTCTAGTTATTTCCTTTGGTCTTTTTCCTTTGGTTTTTTCTTGGTCTTTGGTCTTTTTCTAGTCCTAATCTTTTTCTAGTTATTTCAATTGGTCTTCTTCCAATTGGTCTTTTTTCATGGGTCTTTTTTTTCATTGGTCTTTTTTCATTGATGTTTTTAAGTTGGTCTTTTATTAGTCTTTCTATTGGTCTTTTTAAGTTGGTTTTTTTTGCGTTGGTCTTTTTAAGTTTGTCTTTTATTAGTTTTTCTATTGGTTTTTTTAAGTTGGTCTTTTTTCAATTGGTCTTTTTAAGTTGGTTTTTTTCAGTTCGTTTTTTATTAGTCTTTCTATTGGTCTTTTTTTCAATTGATCCTTTTAAGTTGGTCTTTTTAAATTGGTCTTTTTTTCGTTCGTTTTTTTAACTTGTTCTTTTATTAGTCTTTCTATTGGTCTTTTTTAGTTTGTCTTTTTAAGTTGGTCTTTTTCACTTGGTCTTCTATTAGTCTTTCTAATTAATCTTTTTTTTTTTTTTGGTCCATTGGTCTTTTAACGTGGTCTAGATTTCATCTTTTTTTTTTGGCTTTTCATTGGTCTTTTTTAAATTGGTCTTTTTAGTCTTTCAAGTGGTCTTTTAAGTCGTTCTTTTTGGTCCATCGATTCTTCTCCACGTTAGTCGAGCTGACGTCTTTCTCCACACATCTCACCTAGTTGGGAGTTTGGTCTTCTCCTAGTCTTTCTACAGGCTTTCTAACTTGGTCTTTGTTTTGGTCGTGGGCGTCTGGTCTTTCCCCACGTTTGGGGTTGGTCGCTCTCCGCATATCCCGCAGCTCCCTCTTCCAACATAGCGATCAAGAAGTTCCAGGCCAACCCATTTCCAACCCTGCAATCGAGCCCACTCTCTAAATCTGCCAGCTGTAGCCTCTCTAACTTAGAGTAGTGTGGGCTTGAACTATTGTCTCATTCATAAATAGTCCTTATGGCGGATAACACACATCCCATAGTGCTTCAACCTTCACCACAACCGAATTGTTATCCTCCCATAGTGCCTCAACCTTCACCACAGCAGATAGTGGCAGGTCAAGATGGGGGGACTAAATTATTGCTACCTAACAAGTCCCACGAGCACAATGAAGATGAACGTCAAGAGATGGATAATGATAAAGATTCCACTGACAACCAAAGGTTTGAATTTGTGCCCTCCGAATCCCTCCAATCTATATCGGCTTCACAAAGGACAACTCCCTCGATAGTCAATGTGCTGACAAAGGATTATTCATTCAAGCACACTCAGATCTTCAAACTGAACGAGAAAGGCTTTCCCACCTGTCCTCTCCTGAACAATTGACTACTATGGGCCTCAACGCGTTTTCAAAGGTGCCTCTCTCAGACCAGCCCGACCACATGGAGGTGATCGATTGCTTCAAGCATTTCCCTTGATTTCCAGATGGTAAGCTTTCTCTTAAAATCATTGAGCTAGCTATGGGAGCTCACACACCTACACTTCTAGCATCTGCATGCACCTACTCCGAAATACCTGAAGGAGTGTTACTCACTAAATGTAATGCTTCTTTTGATGAAAAACCAGTAGCTTATGCCACAACCACCCTCCTGCATGCATTCAAATTATATTTCCTTCTCAGAAGTATGAAAGGCAAGCTTACCTTTACCAACTTATTTATGTGTGATGGGCTGATGTGCATGCTATATTCCAAGCCTTTTCCATACCATGAGCTACTTTGGCATTCAGTCATAGACAAGAGGAAACGTTTTGTAGCACCATTCAATCGGAGGGCATCTACTTTCCATGTTTTTTCACCATGCATATTCACATGGCTGCGAACTCTACCTGCATTACATCCAAATATCACCTCCCTACCATTGCCCAATCCAGATAATCGACCGAGTGAGGGGCAATCCAAAAGGTCAAGTTATGCACTTAGATCAAAGCTTCAGCCATTCAGCAAAAAGAGGGCAAAATAGTAGCAAATTCGAGGGCTTCTCTTGACAGCCTTCCTCTATCCGAGCAAGGTTATGCAAAGCCTAAAAGCGGTAAGAAACTCTCTTTCCCTCCACAACTTCCTCAAAAACACATGGTCCCACCTCACACTCTCATTCAGACACTCCTACCACTAGCCCACCCACTCCATCTATTGTCACACCCATTCCATTCACGGCATCCATAGTCACAACCATACCATCTCACCCCGCTACATCTACTATACCTTCACATAATCCAATGTCCACAACCACCATGACAACACCTACACAACCTATGCATCATGTGTGTGAATCCGTATCAAACCCCCCATCTCCATCAATCCCTTCACCTAACTTCTCTCAACCACATCTACCTTTTCGAGCCACCATTCCCAATCACCCTATCACTCCTGCACCACCTCTTACATCACCACCTCCTCCTCTTTCCCCAATCCCGATTCCATATAATCCACCCGCCATCATCACCTCTCTCCAACCAACACCCGCACACAATATCCCTTCCATACAGGCTTCTTCGGCACCTTTTAGTGATGTAGCTGATACACTACAACACATGCTTGAATTATGTGAAGAAGAAAGCTCTTCCTTGGACTCGTAGCTAGCAGCCTTACACCGACACCACACTAATGCCACTTCCATGCACACCTTGCTCGCTTCTCTTATCAGGTACAATCAAGAACTTTGAGACCATATGCACCACTTAGAAGAAGCACATAAAAAAGATGAGCAGCAACTACTTGGTCTGTCACATGAGAAGAAGCTATGTGAAGAATTAAAGAAGGAAAATAAAGAATTAAAAGCACAGATCCAAATCTACAGACACAAGTTCGAGAAGGCACGGGCTTTGCATGTTATGGCTTCAGAAGTCTTCTTGGAGCAACCATCTTCTTCAAGGAAGCCATCATCAGTGGGGCCTTCCTACCTCCTACCTAGGACTTCACCCGAGCGTCAGTAGTTCTTTACTATTTTGATGGATAGTGATGATTTTGGTTCATTTCGATAGCAATAATGTATTGGTCATATTTTGTATACAGACATGGACAGCCTATAAGGCAAAGTTGTAATCATTTTGATTTCTCATCATTTATTGTTGTTATTGATAACATTATGTACTTTTCACAAAAGAAGCAGCACTTCACATTATGGAAGCACTCCATATTGAAGCACTCTCCGAGACACAGAGTGAAGTAGTGGCGGGCAACCTCTATAGCTGAAAATGAAGGAGACTAGTCTTGGAACCAGCATGTAGTATAAAAAAGAAGTCATTCCAACAATTGGTCTTTTTACAAAATTGGTCTTCGTCCACTTGCAAACTGGTCTTGGTCTTTTTACAAAATTGGTCTTTCTAGCATTCGTCCATTTACAAACTGGATAGGTCTTTTTTCAATTGGGCTTGGAAGACGAATTGGCAAATTGGTCTTTTAACTACTGGTGGGACCTATCTCTAAGTTCGTCCTTTGAATCTTACGAGAGAATGAAGCGGAAAGCAAAGGGTTAGAGAGTGGGCGGCTTGGTAGAACTTGGCAGGCCACAGAGTACTGGACTTGGCATGTTGCAAAAAGCCGGACTTGCCAGAGTGCCAGAAAAGTGGAAGGAGTTGTGGAATAATCGCTCGTGATGGCAACCTATATAAAGAACCCTTTCGAATACACTTGGGAGAATAGGAGGATATACGATACAGGAGAGATAGAAGACATAGACAAGTGAAGGTACTGAGAAAGGGCATCTAACCTTTGTGGAGAAGCTCAGTGGGCAAGAGGCTCTTGTCTTGTCGTCGAGGACAAGCAGAGTAAGTCACTAGACTGAGTGCTCGAAGAGGCGAGTATACTTCTAGTACTGTGAGAGCCTTAGCATTTGAGAGCCAGTCTGTTGTAGTTGAGAGTTAGTCACAGAGAAGTGAGTGAAGTGATTATTTGTCCGCTTAAATGACCTTTCTTGTACACTTCCTTGCTGCCATTAATGGAGATATGCTTCTATGAGCTTGTATTCTATTTTTGCTGCGACTTATGTGACTTATTCACCTTGTGAATTGTTGATCTGTCTAATTTATTTTCTACTGGACTACTGAGTGTGCAGAGCACATAGTGCATACTGCACCTAGAAAAAGAACCCACCTCGAGCACAGCAGAGCAAGAATCTCGTCTCTAGGTGCTCAAAAGTTCCTTAGTCATGTTGAGGGGAGAAAATATTGTAGGAGCAAGAACAACCTTCTTTGGGGAGAGCTCTTGGGTGTTAACTTCATCTTCTAATCTTAAGAATATTCCCAACCTCTCAGATGTGGATAGGCTTCTAACTAGTGTTGAATAGGGGTTTTTTCATCTTCTTTGATAGCACTTGATGGGTGTTTTCTTAGGATTCAACTCGTTCTTAGGACCTTTCTATTACCTTTTTAGCTGTTAAGTGACTGTCATTAAGCTTCTTATGTGCCATTTGCTTATGCTGTAACTTCTCTATGCCTTTTCAGTATATTTTTCCAAAACCTCTAATCATTTTGTGTAAGAATTAATAGTAACAACAGAGTTTTTCATCCATTTCATTCTTGACTATAAATTCAAAAGCTGGGAAAGCTTCCTTACCATAATCTGTATTCTTTTTGTGTGGTTAAATATGTCCGAATAGCCCCACTCATAGTTCTTGGCCATGCAACCTATTGGCCTAAACAAATCTGGCAAAGTAAGCCGATCAGAATCTTATTAGGAATTCTTTTGTTTGTAAATCCTAGGCTAGTATGCACATGACTTTTTTGATAAATCTTGTACCTGCCAAAAATGTGCTGGAATAGTTGATTCACAAAGTGAATGCCTCTATCATTGGTAATTTCTAGAGGACACCCAAACTTTGAGAAAAATTGCTTATACATAAATTCTTCCACTGTTATTGCTGTACAATCTGATGTATATTTGATTCTACCCATTTCATTTCTTTTGGAGAAGAAGAACTCTATTACAGAAAAAGATGAATACAAAGCCTGTAGGCATTACAGAGCTCACTAAAGCCCACTTAATCTTTATTCTACATCAGGCAAGCAAGCTGCCAATAGAGTTGATTACCACGATCCTATAGGTAGTTTCTTGTCTGTTTATACTCACCCTGTTAGTAGTGAAACTCTTCTATTGTTTCGCTTGTTTATGTATATATATGACTGCACAATTGGCCAATCAAAAAGAACACTTGTGTTGTAAAGTTCAATGATCTTTCATGCGTTTATCGCTCTGTTCAAATGACTATTGCTTTAGAACTCTTGGTAAAAAGACCCAGAAATATGTTTGACGTTTCTTGTTAGTATAGTGCTTCTCCAAAAATTCCCTAGATGGCTATAAGTGAAACGAAAATTCTGTCTTAATCATAAACAAAGAGTAAATAACTCAGATTCATCAAACTTCAAAAGGAAAATCTTATCAGAACATTTTTACAACGGCAAACTTTTGGACGTATTTCAACAGAAAACAGTATGATCACGTGATCATCACTTCAGCTTCATGAATGAGATACAGAAATACAGATCAAAATATACATGACAGATTTTCAGTTTTTGAAGACCTTGTTAGATTCTTCTTCAATAAAAGCCAAAGCATCTGCTGTTGAAGTTGCACTTGTTATCGGGACTCTTTCAGTAAATGACAATCTTGCATCCGAAACCTGAAATTGGTCAGGAAAAAAAAAAAAAAAGCGTAGTTTTAACACTCTTCGTTATCTATTTCTGAGACCATGCAGAACCAGTCCAGCTGAGCACCTCTTTTGAGAACGATTTCACCAACAGTGATAGCGTCTCATAGAACCCCTTTTTAGATTGTTCAAGTTCTCCTTCTAAGCTCGCTAACATAGATTCAAAAGCTTCCCATTCCAAGGGAAGTCTTTCAAGCATCACCTTTTCATCCTCTGACACTGGCACCTGGTAATTGAGTTTGTTCAAGCATAATTACTTTTTGAGTCTGTTCCAAGAGGCATTATAAGAATTTTCTGGAACTCATATTCTTGAAAGAACATTAGGAACAGAAGATTCATGGAAATTGGGACATAAAAGTGCCTAAAAAAGTGGTACAAAGAAATATATTTAAATCTCGTGAGTATCAACCAAACAAATGATTTTCTTCTTCACATACTTTGATTGATACAATATAGTTTCCCGTTTCTTTGAATCATGTGATCCTTAAAAATCACTTTCTTTCCCTCTTTCTTAATGGATGTCTGATGATAACGATGGATAAAAAATAAGGGGGTGGTCGATGCAAAGAGTGGCCTGATATAAGAGAATATCATGCAGTGAAGCATTTATTTGAGTCATTCATGGACTGTGCTCAATGTACGAATGATCAATGTCATGGTAGACAGCTGGAAAAGCATTTAAATATAACATCAGGAGTGCTTATGAATTCAAATAATAATGAATTCTCCCCATCAGGCAGCAAAAACATCCATGAATATGACACCTGTCTTTAATCATCCTCATTTTCCACATTATATCAATAGCAAGGATAAGCAGACTTTTAAAGAAACCAATCATCATTGAAATCTTGGGTGTCGTAATCTTGAACATGAATTCAAAAAGGTCTCTACGAACTTTCTGTACATAACTGTTTGTCATAAATTATGAATATAATTTGCTTTATATACGTTATAAGCATAATAACTTAGAAAGAGTTCGAGATGGAATCCTCGGAAATGATGATCCATATATTTTGAAGCCAAGGTTTATGCTCTTAGCATGAAGTCTGTCATCTAAACCATCTCTAGCAATCCTTGTGGAAATACATAAACCAAAATCACAACATTTTGCAGAACTTTTTCAAAATTTAGATCCACCCAATAGTTTTAAATAGCATCCCCTAACCTTGATGTTCGCAAGGCTTAGAAAAGGATAAAACAAGATGCTGATGTTTGATAACTCTAGTAAAAGATATAGTCTCTCATCAAACTTTACAGCAGGCATAAAGCAACAGATAATCGCCTCCAACATCAATTCCTTTAACTGAATTTAGCCATCTGAGAAAGCTGATCTTAAAGAATGTTATGAGCAGGCTCAATAAGTCCTGTACTATACTTTGAAGGGTCTAAATTTTGCCAATGGCCAGATCATAACGTACAACCTGGATGTCCCAAGCTGTGACACCATGGTAATCCAAGATGTTCATCATGGGTGCCTTTCCAAGGAAGTCAAACTTTCTGTTCCTGTAAGATCTGTGAATCTTTAACCATATAAATAGTATGAATCTCCCCAATCTCTGCTCATAATCCCAAGGCACTTTGATGAGCATCAACCTTCGACAAAGTACAGAAAAAAATGAAGCACATGGAGCCAATCTCTTGCAGGTCAATCAACACTCCTGTAAACAATTCTGTGACATTAAATAAGGTAAGCATACACTGAGCCAGAGATAAAGTGATTGATATGGTGAGGAAGAGGTATATATTTTATGTTTCTTTTGCTCTTCTTGATTCCTTGTTTGTGAAACACCACAGCCTGTTTGAAAGTGTTCGACCATTGGTCAGTGTAGCACAGCAGATGTGACATGAGCATATCATATATACAGAAAAAGGGAAAACAATATAATATGACAAAAAAATAAAAGAACAAGAGAGCATGACGACAAGATCAGCAGCTGCTGATACATAACACTACATAAGCTCATGGTAGTCAACCACAAAACAATATAGCAAACTAGCTCCATTATGAATAGTATGGACTCAATATTATGACATCCTCACTAATGTCATCAGTGTCGTAGTGGTATAGAACTAAGAATGAACGCATGCTCAGGCATGCACCACAACACACACATACCATGAGCATGAACTCACAAGAAGCTCTTCGAATTGGTTTTCTATCACTTCTAAAAGTGATGGGAAAATTCAATCATAATGAAGCCTAGCACAAAATGCAAACAAAAGATAGGAAAAATTACAAAAAAAGTCATAGTTAATAGGGTATATACACCTATCAACTGGTCACAACTCGGACGAAGAATCCATAACTGAAAATTGCACATCCACTGGTACGATAATCATATATACAAGAATGAATCAGGGCAAACCCCAAATTTAATCTCAATGAAAGTAAAACTATAACCTCATGGTAGTCAGCCACAAGACTATAGTGAAGATTAACTTTATTATGCAAAGTACCGACTCAATACTATGACATCCCCACTAACATCATCCGTGCCCAAGAATTAAGAACGAATGCTCACACACACAACCGACAATGCACACACACCACGAGCATGAACTCACAAAAAGCTCTTCAAACTGAGTTTCTATTACTTCTGAAAGTGATGGGCAAAGTAATTCATGATGAAACAAAGCACAAAATTCAAACAAAAGATAGGAAAAATTACAAAAAAATCATACTTGATAGGGTATGTAGAGCTATGAACGCGTCGCAACTTGGACAAAGAATCCAAGAGTAAAAACTACATGCTTGGTAATATAACATATATATATGATAATAAATCGAGGCAAACCCCTAATTCACCCTCAAATGAGGTGGCAACTATAAGATAAACATTGGTGAGTGTACCCTAAACTTGGCAGACTACATGTTAATGGCCACACTTTCTTCCTTTGGGGCTACCACAACCTACCACCAACCCTCTTGGGTGACTTCAACCTATCATGGGTAGGTACACTAGGAGACCCCTTCTTATGTAGCACCTTGGGGGACTCCATGTGTTGCACATCTCCACTTGGGAAACTTTGTCTTTGCCAAGCCGAGCCCATCAACTTGGGCTACTATACTTTACTATAACTTGGGTGACCACTTCTTTGATTCATCCAAGTTGGAACACTTACGATGCTACATACGTCATCCTAAACTCATGTTGTGTAATGGCATTGGGCTTCAAGGAGGTTCAACACCCTTCTTTTGTTCTTTTATGCTTGCAGCACTTCATAGGTCCACTCCATGCATGACAACACTCAACCCTCAAATTTTCTCCTATTACAAGCAACACTTATCCATGGAATGATGATTGAATATACAAACTTGTGAGGAAGACCTTTCATATGTACACATTCTAAAATATTTATTCTAGCGGCCCCAATAATAGAATAAACAAAAAGGTCAACCATATCGAAATTGCTGAGTAACCAGGTGAATGGATATGCCCATTATAACATGACTTCAACAAATCCTATATCACTTACATCACACATTTAGGTGATGATATTTGTGCCGTTTCCACATCATACTACCTATAGCTTATAAGCAAGCTTTGAATACATAATCATGAATAAGGTAAGGCTACAATCTTCTTGGTGATGCCAAAAAAGGATTATTCTTGTTTGGAATTGAAATGCTTATGCTTCTTTGGTGGTGGAACTTATACTCAACTAGTCACATCAAATGTCACTTCAGCAGATTCCTCAGTTCTTGTGGATGTGGGAATTTCAGTAACGACTCATAATAATTTGTAGAGTTTCAAGTGCCTAAGGGTATTCCTAAATCCTATGAAGGAGAGCACCATTTCTTGAAGCTACAAGCTGCCTGCATGGTTTTTCTCTCCGTCATTGATCCAAGATATTCCATTTATTAAAACTCAGATGCCCCTCATTCAAGGATTACAGGGGATCCATGACCCCTTCTTCTAGAGAATATTTAGTCCAATTTTGAAAGAAGATCATCTTTTGCTTCCATTCATGCACTGATACAATATCCATAAAAGACAGTATCTAGTTACTGCTGCTTCCTCTTAACTTTTTTATATAATTTTATTCTAATTGTAATTTTCCACATTCTAGTTAGTTCATCTTAAAATCTGCTTATAAAACATGTACAAATTCGTAAACACAACTTTTTTCTTCTTTTCTGACTCAATGATGTATAATGAGTATGGGGTAAGAGATAAGCAAACATATGAGTACTATAACAGAGATGGAAATGAATGTACGCATGAAGATCACCTCAAATTTCTGAAGAGTTTTATACTTCTCCTGAAGCGGTTCAAACCGTGTTTTGAATGCCACACATTCTTCACGTATCGCATGCCAATTATTGACCTTCTCAGTAAGCATGTCCAATGTCTCAGGTGGCTGCTTCAATTCCTTTGTGTTTCTGTTGATACAGTGGACAGCTTGTATAAGTTGTCATCTAAAAATTCTATCAAAATTGAACCCAAAAGTAGTCTTTGTACAGATGAAGTTTTTAAAATGGTTTTGTAGTGGTCTCCCAAGGTGAAAAGGTAATACATACAATGCTTAACACAAACATGTGCATGTGTTCAGAAACAATCTGCACACTTGTATGCATGCATCCACGTAGCCACTAAATCATCTATACATGCATGCATCTACATGAGCATATAAATACGTATGTTTGCATGCATGCATACCTGTTGACATAGACACATAGTATAGAATACATGAATTTTTCATTTTAATTCTTTTTTTTTGACAACAGTAATGGTGATGTCTAAACGTGAAAATCCATTGTTTATACCCATGATCAGTTTGGATAGATCAATTTGAAAAGCCCTATCATGTTAATGATCTGTATCCATCCACATAGTGCTCGTCTGTAGTCTTCAAAAATAAGTTCTAAACTCACAATGACCTTAGTATGAATAGATTACTCTATAAAATTAACAGTGGTCTCCGAAGGCAAAAGGGTAATACATACCATGCTTAACACAAACATGTGCATGTGTTCAGAAACAATCTGCACACTTGTATGCATGCATCCACGTAGCCACTAAATCATCTATACGTGCATGCATCTGCATGAGCATATAAATACGTATGTTTGCATGCATGCATAGCTGTTGACATAGACACATAGTATAGAATACATGATTTTTTCATTTTAATTTTTTTTTTTTGACAACAGTAATGGTGATGTCTAAACGTGAAAATCCATTGTTTATACCCATGATCAGTTTGGATAGATCAATTTGAAAAGCCCTATCATGTTAATGATCTGTATCCATCCACAAAGTGCTCGTCTGTAGTCTTCAAAAATAAGTTCTAAACTCACATTGACCTTAGTATGAATAGATTACTCTATAAAATTAATCTACAAATACAGCTGATCCCTATGCTATGTGCTGTAACAGATTCCTATCCATCCAAGGTGATGTACAGGTCCAAGCGATCTTTTCAGCTACACTGGAGGAAAAATGCCAAGTTAGAACTTGGTCCTCCTTCAGAGTGGTTGGTGGACCTGAAAATTCATGAGACGCATTCATAACTGAGCCAGAAGCATGCTTCTTCTGTGCAGCTAACTGAAAACAAAGAATAATAAAAATGCACATCTGCTGCACCATGCTTCATTTCATCCACCTTTCATAACATCATCGTAGGCCACAAATATCAATGATCAATGCTACTAGAGGAGACCCTCCTTATGATATAATTACTTCCATAAGTGGACAAAACATCACTTTCCATCATCGTTATGAACAAACACTGAGCTCTCCACAAAACATTGTAGCCTTTATTACAGAGATTGGCCTAGAGAATAAGGGCTAGGCGATATGTACATGGGCTCACATCTCAGCTCTAGATGATACGGATGCCCAATGATGCGAATCCTCTAATAACTTTTTAGAAGGGCATCACAAAAAAGCAACTTTCCTCAAAAAAAGATCCTTTCCTCAAACAATGCAACATTACAGGATCCCTCAGGAGCCACAAATGAAATTCTCATTTCATCAAATATGGATGGATCGTACAATTCACCAATAAAGTTGATCTTATTAATGCTTCAAAACCAGCCTGGATATTAAAGAAGCTTCATTACCAGGAACAAACTGAAACTAAATTAAATAATGGGGGGTGTGTATGTGTTTGTGTGTGTGTGTGTGTGTGTGTGTGTGTGTGTGTGTGTGTGTGTGTGTGTGTGTGTGTGTGTGTGTGTGTGTGTGTGTGTGTGTGTGTGTGTGTGTGTGTGTTTTGGGGGGGGGGGGAGAGAGAGAGAGAGAGAGAGAGAGAGAGAGAGAGAGAGAGAGAGAGAGAGAGAAGATCAACTATCTTTAGTTATAATTCTACAGTTATATGCATATATTGTGTATATACCTCTCCACATAAGCATAGATATCGTCCAGTTCTGTTTTCGCAATGCCATTAACATAGAGAGAGAGAGAGAGAGGGGGTCAACTATCTTTAGTTATAATTCTACAGTTATATGCATATATTTTGTATATACCTCTCCATGTAAGCATAGATATCGTCCAGTTCTGTTTTCGCAATGGCATTTAACAATGTCCTGAAATTGTCAAGTGGACTAGGTTAAGTTATCGTACAATTTAAGGAGCAACTGATCAACATTGAAATGTTACGACTTTCATAACAAAACAACCGTAAAATGGGTTTGCTTCTGACCATCCATGTATGGTGATGAAAAAACAAACGATCAATTTGAAAATTTCTGTAGATTCTTCTCTATAGAATTGATGAGGCTCAGCTTCATTACCTTTGAATAGAAAAATGAGCTTCGTAATCTATAGATATGATTGGATACTACTTAGTACACTTAAACTTAGCATAGGTTACTACACTTACTGTTCAGACGATTAACAAGAGATGGACATTTTATTTTTTGATTATTAGTCTGCTGTTTTAGAATTCTGTTAACATAATGTATTATCCATATAGAAACTAAAATCTACCATGTATGATCCTTACCCTCAGATTTCATTTTTGTCAAAAGATCATTTATTAAACTTAATAATCCAGATTTTAAAAAAGCACACGTACGTGAATTTATTTGCCCATCCTTCACAATGTCCGATGATTGAGTTCTTCAAGGGTCCACAGTCGATTCTCAAAAACTTTATGTTAGTGATAGTTTCCTCTGCCTGGGATAATCATGAAGACAACAACATTAACAGCCATTATTTAAGAAATATTACTAACAAGTGCGATGTTTAGATATTATGGATCATTGAACAATGGGAATAGCGTTTCATGTGTGGCATGAAATAAGCTTTTTATTATTTAAGCACAGATTACACCTACACAAAAGACGTTGCATCACCTGAACATCATCTTGAAGATCATGGTACTTCGTGATGTCACTCTCAAAAGCTGATAAAGGCTTCTTTGCACGTTCGTACCTGTCTTCCCTTGTATTAGAAATTCGAATTTATGCATATCGCTCTGAAAACAATTATTATACAAGATGATTGCACCCGGAAAATGCGTAGTGCATCAAGATATTTGCTGAATTCAGAATTGTTATATGGATGTATGAAAAACGACTGCTTTAAGATAAGCTAATTATACCCAGCACACCAATCTCTCTCTCTCTCTCTCTCTCTCTCTCTCTCTCTCTCTCTCTCTCTCTCTCTCTCTCTCTGTGCCAGATCTGCTGCTGTTCGAGGAACGAACCCTAATCCTCAGCCGACAGATCTGCTGCTGTTCGAGCTTGTCCCATGTCCCCCCGCCAGTCTGCTGATGTTTGAGCTCGTCGCCATCTCCCCCCTGCCAGATCTGCTGCTGTTCGAGCTCCTGCCACCTCTCTTCCTCCAGATCTGCTCTCTCTCTCTCTCTCTCTCTCTCTCTCTCTCTCTCTCTCTCTCTTTTATATGCTGAATTCTGCATACATAGAGGGCTATCCATGAACCTTGGTAAAACCAAGGTTATGATTTTTCATACATCAGCTCAGGTGAGGAGACAGAGTTCTTTGACAGCAGAAGGTGGACCGATTGAGGTAGTCGGATCATATGTCTATCTCGGAGTGACATTCACAACAGCCTTTGGGGTCTTCTCTATGTCTCATGGAGCCAGGGATTGTAGGTGGTGAAGTGAAGTGTGTGGGTGCAGGGAATGCAAAATGCACTATTCCTGGAGCATATGTAAGCACGTGAGCATAGTAAATCACATTACCATGATAGACACATATCCCGAAGCCTCCATATCATCACTGGAAACTACACTTAGAAGAAAGAGACACAACGGAAGCAAGCATGGAGCAGAATAGAGCACGAGACCACACTAACTAGAAAGCCAAATGTAACACAATCTGAATACCAGTCATTAGATAATCATACCACAGCTACGCATACTACTTATCATTCAAACACAAAACAAACAACTGAATACAACCTCCAAGTATTCTCACATAAGTGGCATCAGCAAATAACATAAGCAACATAAGTAAATAACATGAGCAGGACTGAACCATCTACGAGCTATAAGCCCGCTCTCACTCTCCGCTATATTCTCATGTAGTGTGCACTATATACTCTATATCTCATATAGGTCATGTGTTTCTCTCTTGAGGTTTCCCCTTTTATAGGAGAGAGGTGAGGAACCGGTACAATAGGTAAGTTTGTTACACGGGAGTAATGGGAAGTTAATGCACTAGGCGGTTTCATTTGTCAGCGTGGTCGCTAGTACCAGACTTTGTCGTGTAATGATGAGTGGCTGGCCCCCACTTGGCCATCTTGTCAGGTCTGCTTGTCTAGGCATGCCTTGGACATGTAGTCGCCCAACTCTACCATCTGGACGTCTTGGTGCCAAACTCCAGATTTTGGACGTCTTGGTACCAAACTCCAGATTTTGGACGTCTTGACGCCAAACTCTAGATTTTGGACGTCTTGGCGTCAAACTCTAGATTTTGGACGTCTCGGCGCCCAATTTGATATTTGGTCCCTTGGTGCCATCCTTTACTCTGTCCTTCCAAAAATTTATTCTACAGGTTGCCCGCCACTAGTGTCTCTCTGTCTCGGAGAGTTAAGGGAGTACAATACTCAGTTGTTACAACAAGAAAACATTTACAAGAGAACAAAATGCAGTTATAACTAGAGGAGGCCTTGGCATAGTTGGTGGTCTCCAATAAGAAGAGGTGGAACAAGAGGTGGTTCCGATGAGTGGGTATGCTTGCCCAAATGAAGGATGATAGGAGTTCGAGAGGTCTCTAATTGGGGATGAAGGGAGGTGGAGAGGTCTCCCAATTGAGGATGAGGAGAGGTGGAGAGGTTGCCCAATTGAGGATGAAGGGAGGTGGAGAGGTTGCCTTAGTTAGGATGAGGGGGTGGAGAGGTCGCCAAATTGATGATGAGGGGACTTGGAGAGGTCGCCCAATTGAGGGTGAGGGGAGGTGGAGAGATCGCCCATGTTGAGAGAAAGGAGGAGAGGAGGAGGTGAGGTCGCTCGAGGAAATGCCAAGGTGAAAGTGGAGGAGAGGTCGCCCATGTTGAGAGAAAGGAGTAAAGGAGGAGGTGAGGTCGCCCAAGGAAGGGCCAAGGTGAAAGTAGAGGAGAGGTCGCCCATGTTGAGAGAAAGGAGGAGAGGAGGTGAGGTCGCCCAAGGAAATGTCAAGGTGAAAGTGGAGGAGAGGTCGCCCTAGGTGGGGAGCAAGGTTCGCCTAGGGAGTAGGGGTCGCCCTAGTTAGATTAGAGGTGGGGAGGAGTGGAGGGGTGGGTGCCTTAGAATGATGGAGAGGTAGGGGAAGTGATCTTAGTCAACCTTAGAGGGAAGGTGCCAAAGTGATAGAGCATGGAAAATTCGCCTATTCAGAGGGAGGAGAGGGAGGAGGAGGGAGGAGGAGTCGCCCTAGGTAGGAAGTAGGGTCGCCTTAGTTTATGAGACTATAAATGGGAGGAGGGTCACCCAAGGTGGAGGTAGGAGGAGGGGTCACCTAAGGTGAGAGGTGGGATGAGGGGTCGCCCTATTGTGGGAGTTGGGAGGAGAGGTGCCCTAGTTAGATTAGAGGTGGGTGAGACTATAAATGGGAGGAGGGTCGCCCAAGGTGGAGGTGGGAGGAGGGGTCGCCTAAGGTGAGAGGTGGGATTAGGGGTCGCCCTATTGTGGGAGTTGGGAGGAGAGGTGCCCTAGTTAGATTAGAGGTGGGTGAGACTATAAATGGGAGGAGGGTCCAAGGTGGAGGTGGGAGGAGGATCGCCTAAGGTGAGAGGTGGGAGGAGGGGTCGCCCTATTGTGGGAGTTGGGAGGTCGGTCGCCAAGGGTAGAAGTGAGGAAGGAGGGGTTGCCTAATGAGATTCTAAGGAGGCTAGAATGAGGAGTAGAATCGAGATGAGGAGTTTTAACTTAACCCTGCAAGGAGGAGGGGAGTTGGTCCAAGTCATATATAAGTAAGGAGCTGGGGAGGAGATCCAAGCCATTTGAAGGGAGGAGAAGGGAGGGTCTCCCATAAAAACGCATGAGGAGGAGGGATCGCTCACTTTGTCAAGGTGGACGGATTAGGGGTCGCCAGATTGTAGCATGAGATGGAGGAGAGGTCGCCCAAATTGTGAAAGGTGAAGGATGAGAGGTCTGTCTCCCAGGTTGGTTAATAGTTCGAGATGGAGGAGAGGTTGCCCAAATTGTCAAGGGGGAGGAATGAGGGGTCGCCTAGCTTGGCCATAGAGCTTGAGAGGGAGGAGGGTCGCCCAATTTGGCCATAGAGGTTGAGAGGGAGGAGGGTCGCCCAAGTTGGCCATAAAGGTTGAGAGGGAGGAGGGTCGCCCAAATTGGCCATAAAGGTTGAGTGGGAGGAGGGTCCCCCAAGTTGGCCATAGAGGTTGAGAGGGAGGAGGGTCTCCCAATGTGGCCATAGAGGTTGAGAGGGAGGAGGGTCGCCCAAGTTGGCACATTGAGGGTGAGAGGGAGGAGGGTCGCCCAAGTTGGCCATAGAGGTTGAGAGGGAGGAGGGTCACCCAAGTTGGCGAATTGGAAGGATGAGGGTCGCCCAGTCTTGGCCATAGAGGTTGAGAGGGAGGAGGGTCGCTCATTGTGGGAGTTGGGAGGTAGGTGGCCAAGGAGCAGGGGTCGCTAAGGATGAGGAGGTAGGGTAGGTAGAGTTGGGTGGAGAGGTCGCCCATGGTGGGAAGGATGGAGAAGAGGTCGCCCGGGTAAGTGGTAAATTGTTTGAGATGATCTTTTGCCTTCTTCGCTTAGAGGGATGGCAGGGAGGAGAAATTTTATGTGATAAGAGATAGAAGAAATTAGTAGCATAACACCTATGAGTAGCAAGAGGAAGATGGTAGTGACCATAGTGTTCTAGGAGTGGATGCTCGGAGTGGGTGCTCGGAGTGGGTGGGAAGGACAGTAGATAAGTGGGAATGGGATACATGAAGAAGATAGATGAAAAAATCAATAGCTAAATAAGGAAATGACATAAGCTAATAGCATAAGGGTATATACATTATATACACGGGCAATTCCTGCTTTCCTATCCTTCTATATAGGGTTTTAGCTTAGATTCATTGACTAAGGGCAGTATTGTGCCCGTCAATGTGGAGATTTGTACTGCCCCTTTTGGAAGTGTGCGTATGACCCTAAAAGGTCCGTTCCATCTCGGCATCAACTTCTTCTTAGCCTTCTTCTCAAAGAGTCTTGGGTGGTACAGCAAAACTAGGCTTCCTTCTTTAATCTTTGATTTCCAGAGGTTTGCATCATGATCCTGTTTTCTTTTTACCTGTACTGCCACTAGAGTTTCATTGCCTATCCTTCTCTTTTCTTCCTTGGGTAGTATGCACAAGACTTCTTATGGAATATTTGATACTTTTCAAAAATCAAAGTGAGCACCTTGTTGACGAAATGGGATCCTTGATCTGTTGTGACCTCTATTGGACATCCATATCTGCAAAAGATGTAATTATACAAGAAGGTGGCTACCGTTTCAGCAGTACATTCCTTACTGGCGATTTCTTCAGCCCACTTAGTGGCATAATCCGTTGCTACTAGAAGATACTTTGCACCCGAACCTTGTGCTACTGGAAAAATTGGGCCAACAAAGTCTATTCCCCAATGCTCAAAGGGTTGCAAGGCTACAGAGATATTAAGCGGTTGGTTCCTTTGTCGTGTCGGTTTGAGCGCACATCGTTGACAAACATCACATGCCTTGGCAAATTTAGTGGCATCTCTGAAGAGATATGGCCACCATAGGCCACTTTGGAGTACCCTCAGTGCAGTGATATGTCCAGGAAAATGACCACTAGACTTACCCTCATGTGCCAATTGAAGAACAGTTTCAGTTTCATGTGGTTGAAGACACTTCCTGTACATCCCATCAGGACCAACCTTATAGAGGGTATCTTTTGCCATCATGAAATTCTTACTTTTTAGGAGGAGTCTACGCCTTTCCAATGGAGTAGACCCAGTACGAAATTGACCTTTTCCTAGGAGGAGAGTCAAATCATCATACCATGTAGGTGCTATAATTACCTTGTATATTTGGCTGTCTAGGAAATCATCTTCTCTCCCTTTGTTGCATGAATTGGATGCCTGATGCGAGAGAGGTGGTCTGCAATGACATGTTGCCTACCGCTTCTCTGTACAATTTCAAAGTCGAATCAAAGTCGAATTCTTGGAAGAGAAGCAACCATCTCCATACTCTTCCTGCAACTTGTGGCTTATTCAACAAATATTTCAAAGCTTGATGATCCGTAATCACTGTGAATGTAGTGCCTAATAAATAGTGCCTGAATCTCTTGAGGGCAAATACAATAGCCAATGCTTCCCTTTCTGTGGTGCTATAGTTCTTCTCGGCCTTTGAGAGGAGCCTACTCGCGTAATGAATGGGTTGATCTAATTTGTGTACTTCGCTCGGTTGAGTCAGTATAGCTCCTACTGCATACAAGCTTGCATCTACATGCACGTGGAATGTCTTAGACCAATCTGGTTAGATGAGTATAGGTGCAGATTCCAACCTTTGTTTTAGATAGGTGAATGTTGATTCTTCTTCTTCAAACCATTGAAAGGGAAAACTTTTACTCGTAAGCCGTGAAAGTGGTCGTGCTACCTCTGCATACATGCATATAAACTTGCGGTGATATCCTGTGTGCCCCAAGAAGCTCTGGACCTCTTTAGCATTTATAGGTCTTGGAAGCTTAAGAATTGACATTACCTTATCTCGATCTGGAGTCATCCCTTTAGCAGAGACCACATGTCCTAACAAGGTACCTTGGGTTACCAAGAAATGACATTTGTTAGGGTTAAGTTTCAAACCTGTCTCTCTGCAACGCTTGAATACTTGTTCTAATTGCTTCAAATGTTCTGGTACATTCTCTACTGCAGTGGTGGAGGCTGCTCCAGAGAAGGCTGAAAAGTCATCCATGAAAATTCTTAAGAATTTTAGGAGCAACTTGTTGAAGATCAGATATACTATCCTATTAAAAGTGGCTGGTGCATTTCTAAGGCCAAAAGCCATTTTGGTGTAGATATAGGTTCCCCAAGGAGTTACAAAGGCTGTTTTTGGTTGATCTTCAAGATGGATTTCCAGTTGATTGTATCCACTGAAACCATCCATGAAACTGTACAGCACATGTCCTGCCACATCTTCAATCACTTGTTCAGAAAAGGGAGTGGGAAACCCATTAGGGATGGTTACCTTATTTAATGCTCGGAAATCGACACAAACCCTGATTTTATTAGGTTGCTTCTTAGGTGCTATGACCATAGAGGACAACCATTCTGAATGCTCTACAGGAACTATGATGCCCGCTTCCTCCATTTTCTGGATTTCCTTCTTGACTGCTACTGCATATTTGGGATTTAGCCTATACATTTTCCCTCTAATTGGCCGAGCTCCTACCACTAGAGGAATAGTGTGTATTCCCAGTTCTTTTGGGATTCCTGTCAAATCCTTGTAACTCCATGCAAATACATCTTTAAAATTATTCATGAATGTTATTACCTCTGTGAGAAGGAGAGGGTGGTCCCACAACCAACTTGCCAGTAGAAGATTTTGTGGATTTTCTTCTTCCCCTAAGTTGACTTCTTTAACTGGCTCCAAAATTGCCTCTTCCTCGTCCTTAAACAATATATGCTTGGTGAATGCTCGACTATCATTGATGGTGATTTCCCGGAAAAGATGTGTCCATCCTACTGGGACTTCCACCAATGGGAAAATGCTTTCTACTAGTTCTTCTTTTGTTTGGCTTGCTTCAATCCCTTTTCTTCCTTCAACTTCTTTCAAAACTTTACCTCTTCGGAAATCTTTAGCTGGTTCTCCTAATACCACAGACTCTACAGTAGGTTCTTCTTCTTCTTTTTCCTTGATTGCTATTGTATAGCATGAAACATTATTGGTCTCCTCAATCCAATCCATGATTTCGCCTAGATCTTCATTAGATATTTCTTCCCCTATATCAACTTCTTCCTTGATGTCCGGTGATTTTGTTTTATATGGCTCTGTGTGACGCTTCCCGGATGCCCATTGGGCCACCCAGCCAATTGTAGGGGTAGCCCAAGATGGAGGATAAGCTGCCCATTCAGGTGCCCAGTGTGGAGGCCCTTGAGCAGAGTATGGAGCCCAAGCCTCTGGAGTGACCCAACTACTTGGAGGCGGAGGCGCCAAGCTTGGACTAGGAGGTGGAGTCGCCCAGCTGCTTGGAAGTAGAGGAGGCGCCCGGATTAGGTGGTCTAGACGCCCAACTTGAATTAGGAGGTGGAGTCGCCCAGGGAGGTGAAGGCTCCCTTTCTTGTCCTCATATTTCTTGATTATCCAGCATCCATGGTGGAGGAGGTGTGGCTCAGATGTTTGCTCCTTCTTGTCTAGTTTGTTGTTCATCTTCTCCATTGTTATCTTCCTTGTCTTCCTCTGTAGTTTGCTCTGGATGGAGAACAACTTGAGAAGTACCTAGGGCTTCATCTGTTCCTCCTTGCATATGAAGCTGTCTCATCACCTTGTCTGGTCCAGCCACCCATAAGGTGTCACTACCCCAGTCATATACCGCCTTACTGTGGCATAGCCATGGCCTTCCTATCAAAAGAGGAAATCCTCCCTTCACCTTTGGGAGTGTTATTACCACAAAATCCAACACAAAGTTTAGCTTATGGATGACGACTTCCATCTTTTCCACTATGCCTAGTGGGCTTATCTTGCTTTGGTCTGCCAATGATACTGTAAAATGAGCATCCTTAGTTGGTTTCAGATTCAGCAATGTCATTGTGTACTCAGGCATCAGATTAATACCAGATCCCCCATCAACTATCACTCCTACCAAAGGAGTTCCCTTGATACTTACAATTAGTCTAGGGCTCTTGTAATTAGTAAGAGGTGCCATCCTAGATGGTTTTGAGCTATAAGTTGAGGGTATAGGTATTTATTGAGAGGTTAGAGAAGTGGAGCCTTGCCCGCCACTTAATATGGTGCCAGGGTCTAACCCATTTATGGAAGCCATTACTTCTCCTCTGAATCCAGGACTCATAGCTAACAAGTTATATAAAGATACCTGTTGGTAGGTGCTCTGCAAGACTTGAACTGCAGTGAGAAAGCCTTCTTGGTTGTTCCTTGAAGTAGATCCATTCTGAAAGTGCCTTAGGTCCTCCTTAGATACTGCATAAGCTTTGTCAACAACCTGCTCAAGAGTGTCTTCATTTCTTCCTATTCTTCCCAGTGAGATTTTCTCCTTGTCTTGGTTGTGTTTGGCTTCCTGAGAAGGTTCATGCCCCATGGTCCTTTTTCCCTTGTCCTTTGTTGAATGTGTTGCTTCTTTGGAAGCATCTTTCAAAGCTGCCTTCTGCTTTTGTGCCCTAGTCATTACTCCGGGAAGTTCCTCAAGTTGAACTACTCGGGCACTTGGAGAGTCTACATTGCCCTCATCATTAGATACTGTGATCATATGTAGGGGGCAAGAGTTACCTGGTGTGCTTGTAGACGGCATTGACTTTGGGCAATCCTTCGTATAATGATTCTGTGTCTCAGGACAGTTTTTGCATGGTGGGGAATCCTCAGGAAGTGAACATTTACTTTGGAAGTGTCCATACTCCCCACATCTGTAACACATTATAGGCCTAGGTGGTCGGTTCTGACGAGGCCTTCCTTCTCGCCGTTGAGGTCCTTGATTAGTGTAAAAAGTTGTTACAGGAGGTGTTGTAGTGGATGGTAAGGGTGGTTGCCCTAGCAAGGAGGACTGAGCCACCCCTACCCATTGAGCTTCCGGAGGTTGTCCTGGCATCATAGCCTGATTTCCAAGACCCTTAAGAAAATAACAATCCTTGGCCTCATGGCCACCCTTTCCACAAAACTGGCATGTTAGCCTCCTTGGACATTCTTGTGATGTGTGTCCTTGAGTACTACAGAGAGAACACCATAGTCCAGTTCTTACCTCCCTTAATGTTTTGAGTTCTTCAAGCTCTTGTCGTATTTGAGCGAGACCTTCCGAAGTACCCTTGTCCTCTTCTCGATTTCTTTGAAGCTTTAAGGTCTCTAGTTCCTTCCTCAAGGCTGTCACCATGTCTTCATCTTGGGGGAAAGTCTTTCCCGGATGTGTTCCAAAATGAACCCGTGCAGCCTCAATCCTTGTGGCAGCTGCTTCAAATTCTCTCAAAGTGGCATCTGGTCCCAAAAGCTCTCTCAGCTTCTGCTGTGTGGATTTCGGCAAGGCCTTCTCCACCCACTTCTTAACAAGGAAATCCCTTGGTGGTTCCGACAATCTTGCCGCGAGTGACCTTGCCCGCGTCATAAGTTCTGAAAATGATTCTCCAATATGCAAGACTAAATTCTCAAGATCATCTAACGTTCTTTCTATAGGGTTACCTGGCCGAAATGCTTCTGTGAATTCGGTCCTCAATGCTTCCCAATCTTTGGAAATGGTTTTCCGTGTACTGGCTGAACCATTTGTCAACCAATCCTTCAAGTGTTGACGGAAAGAGAGAGAGGAAGGAGTCTTGTCGTTGCTGTAAGCCCCTTCTCTTACAAATTGAAAGAAATCTTCGCACATGATCTTCAGGATCTTCATTAGCACCGCCATGAAATGAAGAAAATCTAATTTTTATCCTTGACAAAAAAGTGGAAAGTTCCTCTTCCATAGCCTTATTAAGAAGAGTGTCTTGAGGTAAAGTCTTTTGAGTTTTAGCCTTGTCGTCTAACCCTTCTATTCTAGAAGCTAGGCTTGAGGCAGATAGACTTCTGATGGGTGTTAGGTAAGCGTCTGGCCTTCTTCTGTGGTAACTTTTGATTGGTGTCTTCTTAGGGCTTAGCTGCTTCTCTTTGCTAGCTCTCGTGTGGGTCATGGACCATCTTTGGAACTACTTCTGATGGAGGAAGTTGCCCCAATGAAGAGGTCGCCGAGGAGTCTTCGCCCAAGAAGAGGTTGCTCAAGTGAGGGGAGGAGGAGTAGGCGCCCAAGAAGCCAAGAAGGAGGATGAGGAGGAGTCGCCCAGGAAGAGGAGGACCAAGACTCCAAAGGAGGAGGAGGAGTTGCCCAAGGCGCCAAGGGAGGAGTAGGAGGAGGAGTCTCCCAAGAGAGGAGGAATCGCCCAAGACTCCAAAGGAGGAGGAGTAGTCGCCGAAGAAGTTAAGAAGGGGAAGGAGGAGAACTCGCCCAGGAAGAGGAGTTACCCAAGACTCCAAAGGAGGAGGAGGAGTCGCCCAAGAAGCCAAGAAGGGGGAGGAGTAGTCGCCCCAGAAGTTAAGAAGGGGGAGGAGGACTCGCCCAGGAAGAGGAAGAGTAGGAGAGGTGGCCCTGGGTACTCCATTTCTAAGTGATTTCTCAAGGAAAAAGAAATCTCCAGAAGCCCTGTCCCACCGGGCATGCCAAATTTTCACCTGTAGGTGGTGAAGTGAAGTGTGTGGGTGCAGGGAATGCAAAATGCGCTACTCCTGGAGCATATGTAAGCATGTGAGCACAGCAAATCACATTACCATGATAGACACATATCCCCAAGCCTCCATATCATCACTGGAAACTACACTTAGAAGAAAGAGACACAGCAGCAGCAAGCGTGGAGAAGAATAGAGCACGAGACCACACTAACTAGAAAGCCAAATGTAACACAATCTGAATACCAGTCATTAGCTAATCATACCACAGCTAAACATACTACTTATCATTCAAACACAAAACAAACAACTGAATACAACCTCCAAGTATTCTCACATAAGTGGCATCAGCAAATAACATAAGCAGCATAAGTAAATAACATTAGCAAGACTCAACCATCTACGAGCTCTAAGCCCACTCTCACTCTCCGCTATATTCTCCTGTAGTGTGCACTATATGCTCTATATCTCATATAGGTCATGTGTTTCTCTCTTGAGGTTTCCCCTTTTATAGGAGAGAGGTGAGGAACCGGTACAATAGGTAAGTCTGTTTCACGGGAGTAATGGGAAGTTAATGCACTAGGCGGTTTCATTTGTCAGCATGGCCACCACTACCAGACTTTGTCGTGTAATGATGAGTGGTTGGGCCCCACTTGGCCGCCTTGTCAGGTCTTCTTGTCTAAGCATGCCTTGGGCATGTAGTCGCCCAACTCTACCATCTGGACGTCTTGGTGCCCAACTCCAGATTTTGGACGTCTTGGCACCCAACTCCAGATTTTGGACGTCTTGGCACCCAACTCCAGATTTTGGACGTCTCGGCGCCCAACTCTACAGGGATCGCATCATAGGTGGATACGCTGCACTAATCTTGATGGAGAGACAGTGCCACCAGGCACACTTTTAGGAGCCCCGTACAAAGGGGTGGCTCTTCGACACTTTGGTTACACTAGCACTCATGTATGGGGCAGCCATAGGGGGGCCGGGATTAGCTACATCGGCATGGACATTGTTGGAGAGGCCACATACTCTCATGATCAAGAGACTCATCTGAAGCAAGCCTTCCATACCACATGATATTCTCAGAGTAGAGCTCACAGCACCACCTATGCTAGTAGAGGCATTGTTCCTGACAGTATGACTATTACACAGGATCCGGAGCATGGACACATAGCGCATAACTTATCGCCCTTTCCAGGAGTCACACGACATGGCATTAGCAGGAGAGACCTCCTCATGGTACACACAGACATGAGACTGGTTGCCCCATCATGAGTTTGACATAGAAAGACTACCACCACCTACTCTCTCTCCAACCAGGAGAGGAATTGGGTCATTTGGTAGGAGATATGGCATACATACATACAGAGGACATGGATTAGCCCCACGGACACATTGCCACCGAAAATGCTCCACTATCGCGAGTATTTTCTACAGATCTTAGACCAGGGCTTTATTGAGACTCCACGATACATGCAGACATACCTACCAGACCACCTCCGAGCCATCATTAGGAAGCTTCGAGTTTCGTCACTTCGGCTCGAGATCAAGAGTGGTCGGACCAGGGGAGTCCCTAGAGAGGAGAGGTGGTGCCTAGTATGCCATACAGAGATAGAGAGTGAGGAGCACTTTGTTACCAGATGCAGAGCATACTCAGATCTACGAGCACAATTCCACATAGAGGAGTCACTACAATTGTGCATGACCACGGGAGTCCAGTGGAGGTTGGGATGTTTCCTCATGGAAGCATATGATAGACCAGAGCAGTCGATAGAGCCCAAGCATCAGACACGGGTGATTACCCAGCAGACCATTACTCAGTTCTTTCAGTGAGATTGGCTACATCAGAGGTGCCCACCTTCTAGGGGCATAGGGCTCACGCTCCAGCACGCAGCGGCACAGTGAGTGCAACGTCGACCACATAGGACTGGATTCGGGTGACCACGACTATACGAGGAGGATATCTCACGCATCACGATCGCCCATGACCATATGATGGAGCATAGGCGCACCACCTCCACCTAGGTAGCCTTCCTTCAGGAGCCACTCAGACCACCACCGATGTACCACATACTCCACCTACCTCCACCCATTATCTCTAGTTAGGATATACATATTCACCCTTGACATGGGGCCCCCATGTATTAGGTGGCCATTATCTGCAGAGTTAGAGCCACATCTCCCCACGCACCACTACATTATCCAAACTACCTCTTCATCACCCGATACACTATCATGTGGTTATTTCGAGCCTTTTTCAATCTAAACAGTTTTGTGTTGCGAGTACTATTCCATTTTATTTCTACATAGGAGTTACTACAGTTGTACATGGTTTTGTCCCATAGGCCAAGTTTGGCCTTCGAAAGATGTTAATATCACTTTCTTTCTTTCTTTATCTCTCTCTCTCTCTCTCTCTCTCTCTCTCTCTCTCTCTCTCTCTCTCTCTCTCTCTCTCTCAATGCCCCTGCTCGTCGCTATCTCCCTGTTGATGCTTTTCCCTGGTTCATTGCCATCTTCCTCTTCCTCTGCTCGTCCCATAGCCCAGAGGCCCCCTCCAATCCCTCAGCTCACCGAGCCTCCTTCTCTCCAATTTGCTCTGCACCTCAACCTCCATTGCCTCCCAACCATGTGCAGATCGAAGCCCTAGATTTCTAGTATTTTTTAACGAGACGAATCTCTCCTGTTTCAAAAGAAAGAATAGTATTAAACAAAGAATATGGCAAGAACAGAAGACCTAATTAAAATGGAGGACAAGTTTAATGTTATCATCAAAGATATCAAGAAGACGATAGATTCAACCATCACTTACATCATCAAACGCATCTCCAAATTGGAGAAAGAAGTGGAAGGCTTCACAAAAGAAGGTGAAGCTTGGGGAAAAGAAAAAGAAGACCGAAAAATGGAGAGATTGACGGAAAGAGAAGTATGACTCAAGAGGCAACAAGATTGGGTAGAAGAGAAAAAGATCGTGCGAGAACAAATCTAGTCCCTCAAAGCATCGATAGCATCCCTCACCCTAGAAGAACGTGAGCTTAGAGAAGACCCAAGAGAAGCACATAAAATTGAGCTCACCGAAGCCTTGACCATGAGCATTGACACCAAGCTCGAGGCAAAGAAAGAAGGATGGGTGAAGCACAAAAAGAAGGTGTCATTGTACACACCACCATTGAGGAGGAGAGGATGCGATGAGCCCAAACTTCTTAATGCGGAGTTCACAGGTATATTAGAAAAAGAAGGCTCAATCCTCGAGATGGATGGGAAGAAACTATGTAAGAAGCTTGGTTACAAAAAAGAGGAGGCCCTCCCATTCATTAAATGTTGGAGAGTAGGAAAAGATCTTTCAAAGAAGGGAGCTTTCATTATGCACTTCCCCTTCGAAGTGGTAAGATTCACCTTCATTCGCAAGATAGTGGTTTTGAGAGGGCTTAAGGACCCCCGATTTACCTAGATGACGATCTCATATCCATGCTAGTAGCACATCGCCACGCATGCATGTCAAGAGTACATGAGACTTGTTGAGAAGGGAAGAAGGCTTCATACAGAGATGATCGAGTCATCATTGATGGCGAAGCCATCCTATAGGGATTCATAACATGTGAGACAGTTAAGGAGATACATCTTGCAGTGTGGAACTACAATGGCGATTTATGGACACATCTATAGAGGCTTGAGAAGCAGAGCAGGGATAGAGATATTATTTTGCTGATAGAGACACATGAGAGCCCCGATAGGAGCCTACCTCGGGTGCATGATTTCCAGTGGGAGTCTACACACCCAGATTGTAAAAACCACCACACTAGGAGAGGATAGGAGTAGCAGTGATACTCTTCAAAGATGGACTTCAAAAAAGGATACGGATCGTCACACAGGACTCATATGCCACATACTTTGGGATCCGATTAAAGCTATCACGAGAGAGGGCCATCTACATTGCACTATGTTATTTTGCCCCTTTTGGCTCCAAATTCTCCGTCATAGATGAGAAGGAGGGCTCACCTTATACCTGTTTATCAGAGGAGATAAAGGAGTACTCTACTCTAGGGGACGTCTTCCTCATGGGAGAGTTCAATGCAAGGACGGGCAGCGATCAATGCGAGGATTTTGACCCAAGGGATCCACTCATATTACCTACTATAGAGGAGGGATCTATGGCATGAGTTTCATCCGCTTCTACACACATGCTTCACTACCATGAGCATTTTTGATCTCAAGCCAGGGCTTCATTAAGACTCTGCCCTACATGAAGACATACCTCCGCATCACCTTCGAGTTCTCATTGGGAAACTTCGAGTTTCATCACATGAGCTCGAGATCGAGAGGGGTAGGGCTAGAGGAGTCCCTCGAGAGGAGAGGAGGTTCCCTATATATCATGCAAAGATAGAGAGTGAGGAGAACTTGATTATCAAATGCCCTGCATACTCAGACCTACGATCAGAGTTCCAAATAGAGGAGTCACTCCAGTTGTGCATGAACATTGGAGACGAGTGGAGGATGGAGCGTTTCCTCATGAGGGCATATGAGAGACGAGATCAGATGCTATAGTCTACGCAATAGACACAGGTGAGTACCCAGAAAACTATTACTCAGTTTTTTCAGTGAGTTGGGCCACATCAAACGGACCCGCCTCCCCGAGGCATAGGGTTCACGCTCCAACAGGCAAGTGCATAGAGAGTGCGATGAAGACTACGTATGGTTGGGTACTAACGACCGGGACTACATCAGGAGGATATCTTGCGCATCATGATAGCCTACGAGTACATGATGGAGCAAACGTGCACCACCACCACTTGGACAACCTTCCTCGAGGAGGTACTCATACCGCTGCCGATGTACCACATACTCCACCCACCTCCACCCATCATAAGCACTTAGGGTATACACATTCACTCCCTCATGAATCCCCCTTGTAGTAGGTGGTCATTAGATGCACAGTCAGAGCCACGCTCCCCTAGGCACCATTATTTTATCCCCACTACCTCCTCATTATCAAGTACACCAGCCTTTGTTGTTTTCAGCCCACACAATTTTGTGTAGTGAGTATTTTTCCTTTTCATTGCTACACAGAGATTACCAGAGTTGTATATGATCTTGTTTCATAGGCTAGGTTTGGCCTTTGGAAGACATTAATATACCCCTCTCTCTCTCTCTCTCTCTCTCTCTCTCTCTCTCTCTCTCTCTCTCTCTCTCTCTCTCTCTCTCTCTCTCTCTCTCTCTCTCTCTCTCTCCACACTTAAGCACTCATTTTCAAAGGTGCCGCCCTACTGCACTTGTATACACATACTACAAGTCCTCACATCTACATTTGTGGCCTTTCAAAGTTTGCTCAACACCATATTCACTGGTTTCTTTCTTTGTTCATAGCGTACTTTTCATCTGTTCGATTTTTGGCTTCCCTCTCCTTTTTTGGGAATTTTTTCCTTTTTATTGTGAAGTTTTGATTAGGTCTTTCCTATTCTTCTACGTTTTTGCTGTTGTTTTCTTCCTTGGACTCTACGTTTTTCACTCTTTCTTTGAGTTTTTGTTCCTTTTCTCAGTTCTCATATCACTATGTTTCTTTCCTTTGTCTTATATATTTTCTCTCTTTATCTTCCTTCCAACAAGTTTACTTATTATTTTAGCCTTAACTTTCTCGTGCTCTTAGATACTGTGTCCTTTTCTTCTTCCTCACTAAGGATACCTCATCGAGTTCTCCTCTTGAGAATACTTCTTTCATCAAAGCCATAAATAACTTTGCCCCTTTACTTCAACACACTCTCCTTCAAGGTTATGAGTGTAGTCTCTATGTCTTCAAGACCTAGCCTTCAATTGACCTTACAAAACTTGATATAAATACAATTATACATGTATCTTGATACAAATACATGTATGATGAAGTAAACATGAGAGATGAGTATGTGTCAAGCCTTACAATTGGAGCTTGCATAAGTTCTATAACTTTCAACAGGGCGACTATCCTATGATGGGGAAATACAACCTTGGGTAACTACAACACGATGATGCCCAATCCTCAATGTGGGTGAATCCATAGCAAAGACAAATCCTTGGCATGGGAAAATCTTGGACATGGAGGCCCATAGCATGGGCAAATATCAACATTTGCAAATCCATAGCATGCGAAAATCCTCAACATGGGAGATCCTATGCAACGGTTAATGGTAAAGGTGGTAGGAGTGGAAACTAAGCTTCCATTTAGGAATGCGTTCTTGGATTGCACATGGGCAAATCCTATACATGGAAGAATCCATAGCATAGGCAAACCCTCAGCATGGTCAATCCAATGCATGGGCAACCTCAATTGTTGGGCAATTTCATTTTGTTCCCCTCGGGTGATTTACTAGTTGGGTACCACATATGGGTAATATCAACCCTCGAGCAACTCCAGCCCTGATATTGAGTTTCCCACATCCATGGGTGACTCCAACTAGTGGCGATTACCAATTAGAAACGGGTGACTCCTATGGAATGATAATCAATTACCTAACTTGGGAGACTAAACCTGCTTGGTGAATCCTCCATGCTACCAACTATATTGGCTAGGTAAATCACCCATTGTTGGGCAATTTTCACCAATGGGCAAAAACCCACCTGGAACACCCCCTGTGATGATGGTTACTTTTTTCTCCCAAGCCTATTTGATAACTTGAATCCAGTCATTCAGCTCACCACACTATTTTCTGCCTGAGTCCAGCCATTCAGCTCTTTACACACAGGTCTTGCTTCATTGCTGCCTGAGCTTGTTCTTCGGCTTTGTTTGTGGCTCGATTGCTTGATCCATTCCGAAACAGCGAAGCAACCTTCAGATTTTGTTTACAGTTCTTGGAGTATGGACGCATTCATTCAGCTAATGAGAACTCCCCCCCCCCCCCCCCCCCCCTTTATGTTTTTAGATCATTCTATTCATGCCCAGTAATATACAAACACTCTCAGTCTAGGATAGGTGCAATGAATTAAAACTACAGGAACGGCAATGAGGGAGTTGACATATCAATAGCCTATGATAAGGAAGGGATTTCCATCTTGACATAGGTAAAGAATGCTTATTAAGAGATATTCAAAAAGTGGAAACTGTGGTTCTTGTTGTAACAATTAGACACAATATGACCATTATAGTCAACTACAGCTCATGATGATATCTTGAAAATTTATAGATGAAAGTCCTAAGGCCTTTTATCTGGTCTAAAAATCCTTCGACCTGATAAATGATGATGATTTTCCAGCGTTATGTATGCTTTCTGCATGAAAGTTCTAAGAGCATAGTAGCCTTGTAGATTATAACAGTCTCCCAACTAACTAAGGGGTAATTTTCTTTATAAATTTAAATTTATGAAACGCACTTTAAATACTCCTTGGCTCTTTGGCTTGTACACTTTGCAAAATGTCAACCAACACAGTATTCAAAGGGCAGAAAATAAAGGAAATTTCTAGAAGCTTGGAAGAAATAAAAATTACATCAAAAGTAACTGAAATAGATGAGACGCATTGTAGCCAGTCACCTGCGAATGTATGCATCCTTATCCTGATCCCATACATTTTTGTATTTCTTTTCCCAATACTGCAAGTATTGTTGGACCCTCTCAGTTACGCTCAAGACACCAGCTGTGATCATCATTAAAACTTCCTCTTGCTCCATGACAATGACCTGTAAATAGGATAATGTTTTTGTGCTATATGTATTACTAACAAAAGCACGCTTTTAAAACTTCAAAGCATTGTACCTCATAAAAGCTTGGCAAGTTTCCATATGAGGAGCTCAGTATACTCTTTGCTATGGGTTGCTGAACTCCATTTTCAGTTCCTTGACCATAAGACTTTTGTTCTCTCAATCTTGGGACAACAGAAATTATGGTTATTAATTCCCTTGCAACAGTTTGGACTACCTCAAGCAGCTCCTGCGAGTGCAAATACAATCACAATGGCAAAGGCAAAATCAGAATTCAATTATGATTTCTTTTGTAATTCCTGTTGTAACAACATATTACAATTAGAATATTAAAGTGAAACTGTATCATGTATGAATCTCATGGCATCTATTCTTTGGAGAGATGGTATTTGTACATGAACTTCAACAATGAAGAAGCATCCCCCTTTGCCCCAAGAAAAAGTAAAAAGGTAAACAGTTAAAAAATCTCATCGGACAGATTCCATGGTTATGTATATTCAATAACCTTGCTCCATTCCATTCTCTACTTTCAAACACAACAAACAAATCCATACATATTTAAAGAAAAGCTTCAATTGAATGAACTCCATTGAAGCAATACCCACCACAAGAGGAAGAGATACCAAAACACAAAGAACAACAATGGCCGCAAAGAAGAAGAATTACCATAAAAGATAGAGAAAAAATCATTGACTCTAAACAATACCACAAGAATCCATGATTGTACAATAGCCTAGCAACAAGAAAAAGGCCACAAATGCTCCCCAAGTGCCAAGTGTCAGACTAGAATACGTAGATCTTTGTATCCAGTATGGTTCCCTTGATATCATTATCTTACTTTTCCCTTCATCAGTGCCTTTTCAATAGGCTCCCCACCAGCTAGCTTGATTGATTGTATGTGCCTTCAAAATCTCATAATGATCTAGTCGAGAAGGCGTATGAGAGTCTTGTGCTTGTGATGACGTTCAACTGCATCTTTCAAAGCCATCCTAGTAATTGATAGAGGCTATTGGGTGTCTGTATGCAGCTCAAAAGGCCATCCATGTGTGGGTTCTAAGTGGAGAGTGAAAGAAGTGGATGTCCTCTAGGGGCCACCTACACTCGTCTTTCCTAAGCCTAAACAGGGGGCTCCTGTTGTTGTGGCTGTGGGTTATTAGATCAAGGACACATGTCTGAGCAGTGGTGTTATTTCCCACAACAAAACACACGCACACATACATACATACACATACACATATATATATACATATACATACACATACACATACACATACACTTAACACATACATACACATACACATACACATACACATA
>MU263238.1:0-46768 GCA_020310875.1 Ceratopteris richardii
AAGGTGAAATGGGAGATTAGCAATACCAACTCATCCTCTTGTGGTATCCATCCATCTCTTCCAACAGTGGTATCAGAGCACGTTATGGTTTCCCTTCTTTTATTAATAAGTTGGATAGGAACAACTATCAAGCATGTTCCTTGAGGATGAAGACATATCTACAAGGAAGGGGTCTCTATGGATACATATGAGGAGATGCCCATTTTCAGAAGCAAAGGACAACCTACAAGAGAGGAGCTTGAAAGACTCAACTCATGGTGTGCCACAGATGCTTTAGCAAGGTCATATTTACTTAACTCTATCTCTGACTTCCTTCTTCCTCACATTAGGAACTGTAAAACTTCCGAAGAGACTTGGGAGACATTGTCTTCATATTTTTCTTCCAACACAAGAGCTAGAAAAATCAACTATGGATTGAGTTTACCATTCAAAGGAAGCAACCCAAGCAGAGTGTGTCAGAGTATGTAACCAAAGTCAAAGATGTGGCTGAGCAATTGGGAAGCATAGGAGAGGAGATTGAAGAAGAGCAAATAGTGAGACAAGTAATCAATGGCATGAAGGCAGATGATAAGTGGGAAGATTTCACATTTGCTATGGACCTTTACATGGATATGCATATTCGAGATCTTACCACACTCATGGGACAACTCTTTACCCATGACGCCAAACTCAACAAAAATGGAGAACCATCAAGAGGTAACAACTCTTCTGACCTATACACAAATAAAGGAAAGTCTAAAGAGAAAGGGAAAAGCAAAAAGATTGAAGATAAAGGTACTACTTCTCAAGCTAACTATGCAGGGAGAAGTAGGAATTCAAGAGGAAGGGGTAGAGGAGGTAAGCAAGGTAGGGGGGACCCTTCAACTCTTCCCCATGCAACATATGTGGACTTTCTAATCACACTACAGATGAGTGCTATAGGAACTTCAAGAATCAGAGAGGAAGAGGATATTCAAGAGGTGGCTACTCACAATCAAGAGGAAGGTTCAATCATAATCAAGGCTACAACCATGGCTACAACAACAACTACAACAACAATTACAATAACATCTATCAAGGAGGATACAAAGCAAGGAAGGACTTCAACAATTATAGAGAGGATCAAGAGGATTCTCTTCTCATTATGAATATGACTTCAAAACAAGGTATGAATGATGAGCCCCTCTTCTATATTGACTCAAGATGTTCAAACCATGTAGCAGGTGATGTAGCTCTTCTTTCTGATCTTGAGGAGCCCAAGGGAAAGCACCAAGTGCAAACAGGTGATGACACCAAGCATTCATTAGCTCAATATGCATTGTATATCGAGTTGCTTTATTGTTATTGCAAACTTCTTCCAAATGTATCTGCAATTGGTCATTGATCTTTGCGGAGATCCATAACAGCATGCCATCTCATGTTGAACTTTTGTTGCTTGAAGACGAAGCATCCTTTGATAGTGGAAATTCTTTTGAGAGGTTGTCCTTTCTCATAAAAATGGACGAGCTTGAACAAATTATGCGTTGGCAAAGTGAATCTGACAGTCGCCGTGGAGAAGTTCAGATATGGCTTCTTAGGGTAGCCTCTACAAGCTGCTCGCTATCCAGTTTGCTCCCTCATGATTATGCTGAAATCTGATGTCCAACAGCGGTTCCTGACTTATGCAGCAGTCGATATTCCGAACACTCATTTGATCCGGAAACTGGAGCAATCTCCATCTACGCAATCTCCATCTTGGCGCTAGGCTGCAATCTCGCTGCATGATATCAAAATCATCGCATGCTGGAAGAATTACACATGAATCGTATAATTTCAGACTTTACTTCTATGTGAAGCTTTGTTGTCTTTAGCTGGAGCTGACCAAAACACAGAATCTCTTCTGAAGAGGTCACGCTTTCTCTTGTCATCTGCTTTGAGAAATGATTGTACTTGTACTACCCATGTTCTATTTTCACACCTTTCCGCCATTTTTCCTCCTTTTTTTCGGCTTTTCTTCAAAGAAATAACTAACATTTCTGTTCTTCGGACGAGATTGCGACGAGGGAGAGCTTCAAGCATGATACTACTCTATCACGCATTTTCTAAATGGAGTTCACTGATCGATTGACTGATGGGAAAGCACTTGAGTTGAAATTTTAAATTTGCAATTAATCGGTACATGGATTTCCTGTTGGACTTCCTTGATGAAGGACCTTTTGTGGGAAAAGATTGTGAAGGAAATGCTGTGATACCAACTCTCAAATAACTTCAGGACCAAGTGATCTTCCTTAGACGCTGATAATATGAATCCTTTGGCAACGCTGTATACACGGAGACAATAGACTACTGTTCAACGCCAAAATCTGCAAGTTTCTATATTCATACGTAATTTACAGGCTCATCAATCATATGGATGAAATAAACGGGAAATCAGAAAAGCTTGTATGTAGCTTCGTTAGAATGCTCACAAGATTATAACATCAAAGTAGAATTAGTAAACAGTATTCCCAACCAGGTTAGAAATACTCCAACGTAGTTAGAATGCTCAGATAGCGTACAAATGAAGTGAATCACAAGTCTGCTCCTCTCGAGCTGTTGCCTTTGGTGATCAACTATTGGATATGTCATATTGAAGTTGATCAACTATTGGATATGTCATATTTAAGGGCTGCTCCTTTCGAGCTGTTGCCTTTGCCTTGCTTTGGATGTGATATCCAAGTTATTCGTTGTCGTAGTATCTTAAATGTATCACTGATGATTGAATCCAGTTTTTGAGAGAGGTAAGCTTTCCATGCTTTTCTGGAAGAGCAGATCTTAATGACCGAAATTGCTTTTTTAAATATGTGCAAGACATAGTTAGCTAGCTTTTTAATTATTAGCTCGCTTGTTCTTTGCCTCATACTCGATCTCTTCAAAGGATTGATTTTACAATAACCCATGAGAATGACTCCTGGTTGCCTTACACTACAAGGAATACGGGCGTATAGTGACGGTTAAGGCGACACAATTTTGTCGCTATAAAATTGCAAAATGCGTCGCAATGAGTGTGGAGCGCGCATCGTCGATTAAACGACGAGCCAAATGACGTTTTTTTCGATGCGTGGCGCGACAAGGTGTGCAATGCTTGCATAGAGCATTGCTTAGACGATGGTTTTAATCAGCGTCGCATAAGCGACGCTTTCTGCGTCGCGTAAGCAACACATTTTTGCGTCACATAACCAAAATGTCTCTTATGAAACATCAACTCTAGTGATTTTCGACATGTTAGCATCGCTTACACGACGGTCTGTTGACGGAAAAAAATTAAAAACGTTGGAGGCTCTTCGATTCACATTTTCACACATCTGATCGAAGAGCTCTCCAACATTTGCAATTGCGCTGCACTTACGAGCTGAAACAAGTATATGCAAAATTGTTGTTTTGCCTAAGCTCTCTCTTATTGTCTCCCTCTGTCTCTGTTTCTCTCTTTCGACATCTTTCTCTCTTGAATTCTCTCTCCCTCTCTCTCTCGTCTCTCTCTCTCTCTCCTTCCTCTCTTTATTGCAGGTTATTCAAGAAGCTAACCAAGCACAAAGTATGGCTAACTATTATAAGTACAATTTCTATTTTTTGTATATCATTTGAATTGTGTTATTTTCATTAGATAGCATACTCACACTTATTGATATGCACTTATATACTTATACATGATGAAGATGCACTTTCACACATATACCACATATACACACATATATACACACAGATACATGTGCACATACACTTAGACATACACACATATACATATGCATATGCACAAACATTTCTACAAACACATAAAAAGACTTACATGCATGCATTATTGCATATATACGTATTAACATATTAACACATTAACATATACGTAAATACATGTATATGCACATCCACATGCATGCACATTCACATGCATGCAGATGGATGCAAATGGAAATGCATCCACATACACATGCATGTTTCATACATTTACACATGCATATACATACATTATACACATATACACATATATATGCACTTACGTACACACACATATACACATGCACACACACATGCACATACCTAGATAATATATATATATATATATATATATATATATATATATATATATATATATATATATATATATATATATATATATATATATATATATCAATGTAAGTACATATAATTCAATGTCATAATCAACTAGAATCCTAATCATCATCATCATGATCATGATCATCATCATCAATAGCATCATGATCATCCTGATCATCATCATCCCATCGTCATGATCACCCTGTGACGATCGAGATAGTCCCTCATGTGTTTGTCTCTCCACCTCATCCATATCAACAAACATAAATAAAACAATTAAACCATTCATAAAAATAAAATAATTACATAAAATTTAATAACACTCACAAAGGCATCAGGATGATCTCGCATATACTCGCTTGCTCAAATGCCGATATCCAAAATGTGTAGTATACTCGATCTCATGTTTCATAGGATATCGGCCATAATCCTTTCGCTGCATTGAAACAAATATAAAAGATGAGTGCTTGCATTTTAACTAAAATAAAAAATATACTCACAATAACACATATACTTACAAATGTAGCTACAAAACCATTATGGCCCATTTGGCCTAGGTGCGATGTGTGGCCCGACTCCACTCTCTTCTTTGCAGCAGCCTCTTTATTTAAGAAAAAAATACATAAATTAACTGTAAAAAATTACTAAAATATATAAAAATTAAATATAAACCATTAATTTGTGTACCTTCTATTGAGAAAATGACTCTTGAAGACGTAGCTGTCTATGAAAAAACCATGTTTCAGGTGGTATGTTAGGTTGCCTCTTATTGTTTTCCACCATACAATATCTCCTGTTAATTTAATCTCAAACAGAAAAAAATCGAAATACATACACATATATACACACATACACATACACATACCCACATACACATATACATGCGAACATATACACATACATATATGTATACATATACACATATACATACATATAACATAAACACACATATACATATCCACATATATATGTACACAAACATGCATGCATATACACTCATTCATACAAAATACATGCATTTATCCCACAATAATGTGTAGTTGTGTATATGTGAATATGTGTGTATGTGTAAATGTGTATATGTGTGTATGTGTATATGTGAATTTTTTGTGTATGTAGATAATCAGATTATTAATATCAAATACCATTATTTGTAGATTCTGATCAATCAGATGGAACTCCACCACCGTCTCTCATCGTGCAACGACTATATACTGTAAGTATATCAAACATTTAATTTTAAATATATTTGATGGATACATAACTTATATTTTTTTTGTTTCTTATTATGTGCAGATTCTGATCAATCAGAGGTCCACCACCTCCTACCCATGCAACGACTTCACATGTGTCCTCTGATAGGAATTATGATTTTTACTATCAAGAGCATATTATATGTTGGTGTAACTCTTGTTATGGCACACATCGAAGCCCACGATTGGAATGTATTGAACATGAGGTAGAGTATGGTACTTTTGAGCATGCACCATCACTTAGTCAACGTGATAATGCTTGGGTATATATTTTTTATATTAATGTCATTATTTTTTTTTAAAACCATATACAAAATCAAATTACTGTTGATATATAGGAATACTTGCTCGATGATTATGATGATGATGATAATTTTTCTCATAATGTTAATATACCGCATACACGTCATGGACTGTTCATCAATTACAAGTAGGGTTTTTAGAAATTCTCTACCTCTTGGTTTAGAGACTGAAACGGCTAGAGATTATCCATTGTCAGCTCGTGATCATTCTTTAGCTCAAACATAGGATAGAAGAAGATATGGAGGATGGAATAGAGGACCACTTTCTTTAGATGGAGAGGTTTTCAAATTTTGGGGTAATCGCTATATGATCGCTCCATCCACTATTACTAATGCTGGTCGTGGTCTCTTTATTGTAGAGGATTTGTATGTGCCTCTAAACTTTGAAGTCACTCTTATGTCATTTTGTGCTCCTATATATGGATGGGGGAATTGGCATCGACTTTCATGTAATGTTCAAAGCATGAGTACTTATGGAATATGCGTGAATGCAACATCCACCTTACTAGTAGAAGGATTTCACATGCAAAAAAATGAAAGATTATATTGATGGAAGACCTTACACACATGGAAATATAGCAGGTTTAATAAATTGTAGTCAAGGGTTACATAATAGTTTAAGGACTAATTGCACATTTGAGGAGCGTGAAAATAGTCATGAATCACCATACATGAGTAGAGATGTATCAAGATACATAGTTGTCAATGCTATTACTACATTACATGCTGGTGATGAACTATTAGTGAATTATGGATGGCATAGACCTCCAAGAGCACCTTTTAGCTAGAGAGAATAAAAATTTTCTATCCATATTTAATAACTTATATACTTAATTTTATATTTAAAGTTTACTCTTTATTCATTTATGGAATACTAATGAATTTTATTTATATGTGTAGATTCCAACATATGATGTTGATGATATTCCTCCACACCATTCACAATTGCCAGTAACCTCATTAATTAGAAGCTTCTATGAGGAGGCTACTCAAAAGTAATCCTGTGGAATATGCAAGGTTGAAAGATCTATATTCGAAAGACGATAAATCACAAGATTTGTGTGACAATGATGAATATGATGGCATGGCAGATTTTATTGAGGATTGGTATCAAAATGACAGTGAGAGCATTGATATTTCTAAAAATGAGAAATATCGTCGAGAGGAATGTCTAAAGCATGTATATGAAGGAAGTCGTTTGACACGACTAAGTGCAAACTTACTTGTTCTCAATCTTCAAAATTGTTTTGGATGGAGTAATGTATCTGTTTCGACACTATTAAGGTATAATTTTCAATTTTCTATCTATTTATATGTATATGCATATATATATATATATATATATATATATATATATATATATATATATATATATATATTATATATATATATATATATATACACATGCATATATAAACATACACATAATATACATGAATGCATACACACATATAAACATACACACACATATACACACATACACATGTTATGAGAGTAAGGTCAAATTATACATACCTGTATCGAATGAAGATATTTTGTCCATCTAGCCTTTAGAAGTGTCCACCCAACCTTTAGAAAAGGTAAGAACAAAAAATTGAATTGAATGGACACTTTTTGTCCACGCATCTTTTAAAACTATTAATGCATCTTTCAAAATATTCACGAAAATTTGATTGTTTGGATGGCAGGATCCGATTGTTTGTTTTGGAGGATATGAAGTATGTACCTTCATTGAATGATTTGTCAATTCTATCATATGTGTACTTTGGTAGCAGGATTCCTGGGGTATGCAGTAAACCTCTTGCATGTCAATGATGAGCATCTGAACTTTAGGATACAAAGTGGAAATCATGGTGGCTTGAGAGAATCACTTTTATAAAACTTGTTCAAAGAACTTCAGGTTTATGACACTAGGAGGAATCTTTTAAGAGCGAAAGATGCACTTAAAACTGGAGGAATATCACTGTATGGTGGTGTGGTCCGTGCAAAAGGGTGTGAAGATTTTGGGCATTGGTATTTCTCTTTCCCTTAACTCACTGTTACTATTAGTGTATAGTCTTTCACATACAAATGCTTTCATTTATTTTCCAGTTCGCCAAAAAAGATAACTGGAAAATAAGAATTAGAAATTAGAATCATTATACGTGATAATGATACTAATCTTTTTGATGAAGTGGATAATTCTCTACATGCTGATTCTACTGATGAGGAAGAGGAATTACCAAAAATAGATATTAATCCATCAATAGATGATGTGATTCATGAGAACATAGATTTAACAATAGAAGAAATAAATGAAATCAATAAGGATAATGAATATGAGACTATATTGATGTCTTACCAAAATGATGGCAATAATGAAAACATATGAGTAGATTAGATAGTAAATTCTACTCTAGTTATCGATCAATAACTTGAAGCTTCTGAATGGATATCAGATAATAGATTTTTTTATTAACTTGAATAATGATGAATCCTACTAGAGAGATGAAATCATGTTCGTTTAAGTTAGAACATGAAGCTCGGGGGTATGCCTAATTATTTTATATATAGCTTTATCTTTGAGGAGCAACTTTTTATCATGTATGTATGCATATGTGTGTGTATTCATGTGTATACATATGTTAGTATGCATATATATGTATTTCATGTATATGTATGTGTTTTGCATGTGTGTGATATATGTGTACATGTGTTAGTATGCATATGTGTATATATGCATATGATTTACGTAAAATATTTATGTATTCATGTAATATATGCAAGTGTTTATAATTGTGCACATGTATATATGTATATGTGTCTATGTGTAAATATGTATGCATATATATATATGTTATGTGTGCATTGTAGGCATGTATATGTGATGTGTACATGTATATATGTATAGTGTCTATGTGTAAATCTGTACATGTAAATATGTATGCATGTATATATATATATATATTTATGTGTGAATTTAGGCATGTATGTGTGATGCATAATATATCTACTTCATTTTATATTTATGTAGTGTATCTACATGATGTGTATATATCTTTATATTATTATGATCCTCGTTGATTCGAGTAGCTATATATAGAGGCATAAGGTTGGGAGGAGAGACATCTCTCTAGTAGGACGTCGGAGGAATAGATGCAATGTGTACATATACTTCAATCATATGGCTAAAGGTTGAATTAGAGTTTTAAATTAGGGTTTTAAAAACCCTAATATTGAAATTAGTGTTTTGAAATTTAGGATTTTTGAAATAGAATTTATTTATTTATTATTTATGCATATGCATGTGTTGTGTATGTATGTGTATCTATATGTGCATATGCATGTGTTGTGTGTGTGTATTATGCATGTGTATATGTATATATGCATGTAAATATGATTATATGAGTCAATATGTGTGTACATATGATTATGCATGTGTATGTGTATGTGAGTATGTTGTACGTGTATGTGAGTATGTGTATGTGTCTATGTGTATTCATTATATGTGTGTAACTGCATGCAGGTGTATGTGTGTGTAAAGATATGCATGTATGTGTGTGTATGTATAAATGTGCATGTATGTGTATATGTGTGTAAATGTGCATGTATGATGTATATGTGTGTGTATGCGTGTATTTGTACCTCTAGTCTCAATCTTCTCTCTCTCTCTCCTCTCATATACATACATACATACATAAACACACATACTCATATCCACATATATATACATAAAAGTAGTGCATACCGTGCATTATCGCAACGATGAGCCATAAGTGTCCGCATCTCTTGTAGACACCACTTATGCGACCATCCTGTCCCAAACTCTGTCTCAAGTGAACTAAGTACATATTTTTTATCCCTCTCATCAAGCTCACTACAAAAATAAAAAAATAATGTAAATAAAACATAAGATATTTATTTCAATTTATATGTAAAATTTATACTTACTTCCACAGAAAGTGGAGAAGGCGCACATAAGAGTCGGATAATGCCTGCATTCTTCTCTTGAACTCCAATCCATTCCCTATGTACACAATGTTCCCCTCTGGCTCTATATCGCACTCTATTTTGTTCACAGGCGAATAAGTGTAAGAGGTGGGTGGGGCCTGCTGATGAACACTTCTGAATGGTAATTCCCAAAAACCGGTTGTGAACATCTCTTCAAAAGTCTGCTTGTAGCATGCCGGTAAATATTTAATTCTGCAATGCCAGGCATAACACACTCATAGCGATTGCGTTGTACTCATATCATATGCAAGATCTAGATTGCCATGCTCGAAGCCCGGGGGTGTTTACATGAGGTGCCTTTATATGAGGGAAGACTTTGAAAACCATTTGCATCATGTCAAAGATTTTGACAGTCATGTGCGCTGCTATACCGTCCATGAGCGTTTCAAGCGAGGGAGCCAGTGATGAATCGTGGCCATCATGTATCCCACTGTCGGTAGTTCTATGGGTGGCTTGAAATATGGTAATTTAACCAATCCTGGCACTGCTTGTTGTTTTGTACTTTAATAGCAAATGCTGTCGAGGAGCGGCGACGTGGCACTGGTCCCCAACATGGGTTGTATTTCAAATGTAGTGGTGCCTTTACCCAAGTACTCATCATCTCAGGATATTCTTGTAAAAGATCTTTACGCCACTCTGGTTGATAAATCTCTCCTTGCTGCGCATCCAGTGGCAAATCATCAGGCTCGAACTTAGTAGCGTGAGACGGTTTCTTGCCTGTTTCTTTCTCTATTGCCAACTGATACTCGGCCATTAGCATAAAATACGGTTTGTACTGTAGCTCATGCCCTGATATATATTTGCGAGGGGCCAAGTGAGCGAAGTAGGGCGACTATAAAATTCTTTCCTCAATCATTGCCATTGCGTGTAGCTGCACCTCTACTCGTGCTGACTGGGTGGTTCCAAGCTCTTCCACTGTCTTCATCCATGCGGGGGTTGGAAGTTCATAAGTCATCTGGCCTTCAACCGTGACTCGTCCGCCTGGGATGGGTTGTGGTTCGTAGGCTTCTTCAAATGTTTCCTCCATCGGGATGGTTACATTTTCTTCATCGGCTGGGAGCTCTAGTGGGGAATCTGGCTGTGGTGGTGCTTCATATATAGCTATCCGCGATTCAAGAGTGGATACCTGGGCCCGTAATGCGTTGAGTTCCTCTAAGATGTCAGGAGAAGGGTCCGCAGGAGCTGGTAATCCTTGTGTTGCGGGTGTTCTAAGCTGGAGTAGTTTATGATCTTCCTTTAGCTTCTGATACTTTTCGTTCATTCGATCGTATTCGTCGAGCAATCTGATGTGATCATCGAGCAACATTTTCATTGATTCGGATGGCACTGCTTTGAACCGGCTAGGACTTAATGGTTGGTCTGGGTTATCGAGAGCAGCTTCTAAATTTTCTCTGTTCTGCTCTTGTAGCCGCTGGTTTTCTTCCTTTGCTGCTGCTAGGTGCCTTCTGAGTAAGCCCATGTTCCGAGTCAGCGTCGCATTGCGAACTGTCTGGGCCCTTAACAAATTGTCAAGATCAACAGTGGTCTCTTTGGCTTTCTCTTCACTTTCTAGTTCCAACTTGTGATAAGCCTCGCGTAGTTCTTGATACCGAGTATTCAATGAGGCATTCTCAATCGACAATGAATTAAGCTACGGCTGCAAATCGTTGGTTGTCCTCTGCAGCTGTTGATAATTATTTCCAAGAGATGTGAAATCATCTCTTACTTGCCTCATACACGTGAACATTTGTCGAAATGTTGTGTCTATGGTGGGTGCTAATATTAATGGTGTGCTAAGTGAAGATGCAGTGGGTGTAGATGCAAAGGGAACGAGGAATGGGGGTGGGAATGTGGATGCTGTGGTGATTGTTGAAAATTGTGGTGTGCTTAAATATTGTGGTGCGACCATCGACGTGAGTGGTGGTGCGGTAGGTGGTGATATATCCATATCGCTGGATGTGGTGTTGAGTGCGGTGACTGTGAATAGTGGTGTGATCGTGGGTAAGTGTGTGGGTGTAAATACAGGATTTACAAAGGTTGAGGAGTAATCTACCGAGGGGTTGTCTTGGAGGGCTTGGTGGAAAGGGGAAAGAGGGGTTACGGTGGGTCAGGGAGGTGAGACTGGGGAGAAGGTTAATGGAGGTGGGAATGGGAAAATGGGTCTTGGAGGTGTGGTGAAGGATGGAAAAGATGGATGGAGAAATTGGTTGGACAGAAAGATGGATAGGTTAGGGGGTAGACTAGGTTGAGTGGGTGCGGGAATTGTGGGTTGAGTGGGAGTAAAGACGATTTCTGCTACTCCACCGGAGAAAGAGGATGTTGTTCTGGGAGAAGGGGGGTGAATAGGGGAGGCTGGATGGATGGGAGGTGAAGGAGGAGCGATTGGGGTGGTCGGTATTTCGACGACTGTGGAGGTACGTACAACGGTAGTACGGGGTGGGGAGTCGACGATAATGGTGTCTTCTGCCAAAGAGCTTTCAGGGACAAGACGTGCTTCCTTGGCCTGTTCTGAAGATTGTGCTCCTGTTGGGACATGAATGTATTCGCCCGGTTTTGATAATAGCCGTACGCGTCGGGGGTCACACTGCGGTAATGGTTTCCTCTGTAAATATCTTAAGGCTTCGGTAGGTCTGACTGATTTGACAAGCTCTCAAAACCTCTGATGTAGACTTCTTCAAACCCTCCTGAGACGAGTTCTTGTTCGATGATTGTTTGGCTTTCTTCGTCAGTCAACTTCTTGCGTGCCCAACTTTTTCCATAGTACGATATAATTTTTTTATGGCTAACGTATAAGCTGCAGCTTCGAAGGTTTCTTCTTCGTGTGTGCTCGTGTCACCCTGGGTGTCCATTTGCTGTCCTTGTGCATCCGTCTCTACATGTTCTTGGGAGTCATGTGTACCTTGACTGGCTTCATCGTCTCCTTCATCGTCATCTGTTGCTGTTCTTTCGTCATCTGAGCTCGATACGATTTGCCCTTGTGGTTGATCTCGGGGGTGTGGTAGGGTAGCTGGGCCTTTCATATTCCTGAGAGAAGATCTGGCCTTCCAAAAACTGAAACTCACTTGAAAATACGTCCTGCATCTCAAAATCATATGTGGTGCTTGCTTGTTCTGTTTCTAAATGGGGTATCGGGAAAGAAAAAGCTTCCGCACCAATAGTGGTGGGAACTTCTGCTGTAGTGGTGGTAGGTCCTGGGACTGTGGTTGCTGGAGTAGTGATTGTGCTGGTAGTGCCCTCCGTTACAACTGGTCTTGATAACCGTATACGAATAGGTTGTACTGTGGGAGTGGCTTCTATCGGAGACTGCTCTGGAGATGGTTGTGGTGAGGGTGATTCTGGCATCTGAAGGCAGGGGATAGTTCCTCTCATTCGCTTTCCTGCTCTTCCTTTGCTAGGCTTCCTAGCTTTCTTTGTGGTTCCTTTAAACACTTTCAGCTCCTCACTTGTCATTGCTCGCTCAATCGGCAAGTCATATGCTAAGCACATGTATACGATTCTAGTCAGTGCGCAACATCCATTAATGACTTTCTTTCTTTCCCATCTATGTTGTGCTAAATACATCTGATCAATGATCCAGCTAGCTAGATCAACTATCTGGGGTCCCATACATGATAAATACAAAACCAAACCATATTCGTTTGTGAGGCATTGTGAATCTATCCTGAGCGGGGAAAGCAAAATGCTGCATACATATCCGTAGTGGCTGTGAAAGCTCAGGTGTGATCGCCGAAATCTCCTCCCACTTAGTGACGTCCCCACGTTTCATAGGGTCAGGAACTAACCTTTCTCGTTCTGTGGGCGTGTGGGTTCCATGAATCTTGATGGCAGCTCGAATCAGATCTTTAGAAAGATAAAATCTTTTATATGGTGGATCGTTCACTAAAGATGGCAAAATAAAAGTTCCTGGCACATCCTTGTTCTCCGAAGCCATCAAAGTGGTGATTAATAATAGCATCTGTAGAAGTCAGGTTTAGGCAAAGGGTCACTGAAATACTCTGTGAAGCCGGCTCTTGCCCAAACATGTGTTAAGTCTTGTGTGTTCTGTAGCCCTTCGAACTCTCTTGAGAAGAACTGATATTGTCCCCATGTACGGTCATCAAAAGTTAAATTAGCCTCAAATATGAACTCAGCATCCGCCAATGGTCCTACCAGCCCTTGAAACCAATGAGAATTGCGATGATCTTCTCAGTATAGCCTCGAGGAGGATCGTCGATAGGCATGGGTCCTGGGAAACCTTGAAATTCTGGCGGTGGAGCCGTCGGATGGGACTCTGCAAGTAAAACACCGATAGGTGCTACAGGTGTGCTGGGGCCTACTTCTGATGGTCCTTCTTTGGTTTGCATGATGATTGTCATGCTAATGGAAAAGATCTGCTACAAAAGATTAGCACATTAGTATGCAAATTAATTATGATCCCATTAAGGTGAGACCGCAATCCCTTTCCATAACCGATGTGTAACCTGTGTTTGCTTGGAGTTACAAAGATTTGAAAGGAGTAGATCCAGACATATGTTCTCATAGAATCCCTATGACGCCAGAACGCAAAACCCACGAAACAGAAACCGTACATGTACAATGATAATTACGCTACGAAGATTAAAGAGGAGATAGATCGCTTGATAGAAGCAGGATTCATTTACAAAATTGAGCATACCGAATGGGTATCCCCCATTGTGGTAGTGCCCAAGAAAATGGAAAATTGCGTGTGTGTATTAACCTTAAAAAAGTTAATGCCGCCACGATTAGAGATAGTTATCCTCTTCCTATCACAGAACATTTATTGGAAAGAGTTGCAGGCAAGGAAGTTTACAGCTTTCTTGATGGTTTCTCAGGCTATAATCAAGTAGCCATTGCTCCAGAAGATCAACACAAGATGGCTTTTGCCACTGAATAAAGCATATTTGCATTTCGTGTAATGCCATTTTGCTTAACAAATGCACCCTCCACTTTCCAGCGACTCATGTGTCATGTTTTCAAGGAATTCTTATGCAAGAACTTGGAAGTTTATGTCGATGACTTATGTGCTCATTCAAATGTAAGACAGACACATATCCCTGAGTTAAGACAAATATTTGACGAATGTCGAGAATATCAGGTTTGTTTGAACCAGAAAAATGCGTTTTCATGGTCAGACAAGGCAAAATTTTAGGACACATTGTGTCAAAGAATGGAATTTCTACAGATGAAGAAAAGGTGAAAGTAATTGCAAAATTACCTAGACCAACAAACGTGAAAGAGGTACAGGCATTTATGGGCCATTGCGGTTATTATAGGAGATTCATACACATGTATGCAATCATAGCCAAGCCATTGTACTCTCTTTTGACTCATTTTGAATGGACATATGAATGCGAGAATTCATTCAACGACCTTAAATGACGTTTGTGCTTAGCTCCTATATTGACAACCCCGGATTGGAGTAAGCCATTCCATGTGCATGTGGATGCATCCAATTACGCCATAGGATGTGTGTTAGCACAACCCACGAGTGAAGGTAACATAGATCTCCCCATAGCTTACGCGAGCAGACAGTTGAACGCAGTAGAAAGAAATTACACCACTACGGAACGAGAAGGATTAGGAATGATCTACGCGGTAAAGAAATTCAGACACTACTTGTTGGCCAACAAATTCAAGTTCTTTACAGATCATCAAGCCCTATTGTATTTAGTCAACAAGCCATGTAACACAGGACGATTAATACGTTGGTTTCTATTACTCATGGAGTACGATTTTGAAGTTGTAGTCAGGAAAGGAAAGACACATCTCAGAGCTGACCACCTTTCGAGACTAACCTCAGGAGAAGCTCCTCAAGGAATAGTGGACGAATTACCCGATGCATACTTGTTTAACCTTGAGAAAGCACCAAAATGGGCTAAGCCGATAGTCCTTATTCTCACGTATGGACCCAAAAATCCTAAGATAAAGATCCAGGAAGGAGAGATTACCAAATCTCAAAGATATCACATAATAGCAGGAAGTATATATAAACAGGATAATCAAAAGATTCTTGCTTGTTGTGTAGATGAATCAAAACATGCAAATTGGTTGCAATTAGCACATGTAGGTGCATTGATGCAACATCACTCAAAACATCGAACATTACAGACTCTGCATAGACTAGGAGTATACTGGCCTACGATGGAAGCAGATGTCTACAAGTTGTGTAAAGGATGCCATGTTTGTTGTGAAGGACCACCAGTAGAGCGTGCTACATTATATCACGTGTCTCTCACACCAGACTGGAGTGAACCTCTAGTGACATACTTGAGGACGAAAACATTCCCTCAAGGAATGACCTTAGCACAACAACGCAGTGTAGAGCAGGAAGCTCAAGACTATTCACTTATTGGCGACAATCTATACAAAAGAGGACGAGATGGATACCTAAGACAGTGTGTTCATGAAAGCGATTATCTGAGCATACTAGAGACTGCACACCAAGGTGTTGCAGGAGGTCATTTTGGACCAGATAGGATAATCAAAGCCATCCTCTTTACAGGATTATGGTGGCCCACTCTTCCGATGGATGCACATACCTATGTAAAGAGGTGTGATGTGTGCCAAAGAACTCAATTTCCTACTCGCAGAGATGAAATGCCATTGAAACCCATGATGGGCAGACGTGCATTTTCTAAGTGGGGTATAGACTTTGTAGGACCCATTAACCCCCCTGCAAAGGTACACATGCGGAATACATTATTGTTGCCACATATTATCTCACCAAATGGGTAGAGGCAAAAGCCACGAAAAAGAATGATGCACACACGACTGCAAAATTCTTATTTGAAAATGTCTTTACAAGATATGGATTGCCTATAGAGTTAGTGAGCGATCGAGGAACTCACTTTCTAAACCAAGTCATTGAATATTTGTTACAGGATTTTATGGTGATTCACAAGAAATCCACACCATATCGTCCTCAGGACAATGGTCAGGCTGAAAGCACTAACAAGATCCTTTGTAACGTAGTGACGAAACTCATGAACAACAAATGTTCAGATTGGGACAAACAGTTACACCACGCTGTTTGGGCATATCGAGTGGCCTACAAGACCGTACTCAATGCAATTCCCTTTCAGATGGTTTTTGGTCAGAATGTTGTGCTTCCTTTAGACTTCTTGATACCGACCCTTAAGGTTGCACAAGAACATCAGTGGACCGGCCATGAATTATCAGCGAGAATAATGGACTTGGAACGATTAGGAGAAACCAGGCTGAAAGCAGCAGCAAGAATATACGCGGCAAAGAAGCAACAGAAAGCATATTTTGATGCACATGTGAAAGATAAAGGCTTGAAAGAAGGAGATTTAGTTCTAGTATATACGCTGAAACAGCACGCACGGAAGTTAGAAAAGCGAGGTTATGGACCTATGATCATTAACAGACTCTCGACAAGTGGAGCAGTACAATTAGCCACCTTAGAAGGAGACATAATGCCTAATTACATTAGTGGCTGTAGAGTCAGGTTATATCAAGAACCTCTTACTGAGGATATGCTTAGACGACTCACGTTGGCAAAGAAGTGTAAGGAGGAAGAAAATAGAATACGAGCTAAAGCTCAGGCAGAAGCTATAGAACGCATTAAGCGCATGAAGTTAAGAAGACAAGGACTAGGGAGAGAACATTATAACCATCTGGAAACATCACCCAGATATCCCATGGCCATGTGTCAAGTAAAGTCAAGTACCCATCCTAGCATAGTGGATCGGAGACCATTCATTACAGTCAGGCTAGAGCACGGCAACCCTTGCCAAGAGCTCATGGCTTTAATTGATTCAGGTGCTGCGACTAGCGCGATTCGATGGTCCCACTATAAGGATTCAGGAATAGAAATGCGGCCAATTGAGGCATACCTCATAGGGCTAGGAGGCATGGAAACCCCTTGCATGGGTGAGGTGGACCTTCCTATCCTCATAAACAAAGTAACTTGGATAGTAAAGCTACTAGTGTGCCATGATGACGACCTGATAGAACCCCTAATCCTTGGCCAAGACTGGCTATACGATCACTCGGTGGACCTAAATCTTAGACAAGGCTCCTTGCAGATTGGAACCTTAGATCAGAAGCGAGTGATACCACTTGACTTCCCTAATGGCATTCCAACTAAGGTTTGTAGCCCTAGACCCTATGAAATGCATGCGGCAAAAGACCAGAAGATCTTTGGTCAGATCAGTCACGTTACGTCTACACCAACCCACTCAGGCTTGGCTATAGACAGTTGTCAATCAGAAGGACGTCAAGAGATTTTCCCTGGGGCTTCCTGCAAACTAGAAGGGGCAATTACCCAACCGCTTGGGCAGATGGACACAATCAGCAGTCAGGTGGGTTACATCAGCGGACACATGGGCAAAACACCCTGCGGTGCCCATCCTTCCACACTTACTGCGGACTGGCCTAGATTAAAAGTACAAAACGGAGCACTTCCTAATGGGTAGGTTTCACAAGTGTTGGACCTCCCTTCTTTTCCAAAGCAGAGTGTCCATCCGACCTCTCAACCTCAACCACAAAGGAGTCAACCACTACGAAGGAACCCAGACCGACGACAACATCAGACGACGAAAAAGAGGAAAGCAGTCTCAGCAACACAAAGCAGGAGGCACAAGACAAATATGGGTGCCAAAAGAACAGAAAGCACCGACAGATTTCAACAATGTGGATAATGACAAGAAGAAGTCAAGGCAGAAGCAGACTCAGTATCCAACATCCCCTCGGCCTTCTTCTACAAGTTCGACCATTCGACAAATTTGGATCGCCAAGAAGTACCTTATGAATCGACCCACACCCACACAAATTTGGGTACCCAAACCATGTATTATAGCTCAACCCTCAAGCCATGTAAAATACACCCTTTGGAAAGCTTTTCAGCCCTCCATACCACCAAATCCGATATCATCTTTTGTCCCTCCGCAGAGACCTATCACCCGATCACAAACTCTTAGGAAGTGGATACCGAAACGTATCCAGAAGTCTTCTCCTAACCCATTGTCTAACATAACTCCCACCCCGACTAATCTACAACCATGTAATAACTCATTCATGACTGAACCTTGTATAAATCCACACACTATAACCCAACATCACTTGTAATAATACCTCATCAAGAAAAGTATGTATCATCTGAACGCAGGTAGGTGTCTAGAGACCTGCACTAGTTCTGCAAGAAGCATTGCATCAATCACTTCACAGCGCAATAGGGCAACTAATTCTTCTTCTTCTTCCTTTGTCAAATCATGCCCTATGTATGTACATTTTTCTTCTTCTCCTTCTATGTCAACTATTACTTTCTTGGTTTTCTCTCGATTATCATATACTTGTCCAATGTCAACTTTTCTGTTCGGCATTCGTACCATGATTCGTCTATCTTCTATTTCATACTTCTTGAAGTTCTCGGGTACTTCAAATAAGGATTCTTCTGTTTCTAATATGGTTTCTTTCTTCTTTCTTTTCTTGCCTTCACTCTTATTAGTCACTTGAGTGGCTATCCTCACATCATTCATGATCTCTTCGTGGTTCTGAGGATGAGTTTCTACTTCGAAAAAATACTCTTCTTCTGATGCAAAGGGTGGGTCCATGATAATTGACTCTAAATCAAAATCACTCGCGTCCTCGAATGCATCAGTGTTCGGTTCACACTCTTCTGAATCACACATGATTGGCTCTATCATGAAAACTAAAATGTCATAGCCATCCTCGTCACAGTGGGGTGTCCATTGTTCTTCATTGATGGCTACATCCATGGTTGCTAGGATTTCTGCCCAACCATGGGGTTCAAACTCTTCGTCTGGAAATATTACAGGTGCGTAAGCTGGGTATTGAAGGGTTCGTGGATGTTGTTCTGCACCTAAGGTCCTTGCTTCTAACCTTTCTTCCTCTTGTTTTGCTACTTTACACATCCATAAGTGAGTGTCCTCGTGCAACCATGAGGGGTCTGATTCTAAAGTGTACTGATTCTGTTTCTACTGGTGTCTTATGGATGGTATTCCATTGTATTGGGGTACATCTCGATGTGAATAATCTTTAAGATTGACTTTAGTAGTCACTCCTAAATGTTGCAAGTACAAAGAATTAGTTCCCCAATCTTGTACAATTTGCAACTGACGCATGAATGGTCGTCCCAATATCATCTCATAAGCATGATTTTTCGCAAAGTCACAAATGGCGAAGGTATGATCAAACTCCACACCACAAGTGGTGAGAGATATGCCTTCCAGTAAGCCTAATGGTTTTTCTATGTGTCCATCAGCCATTTGTAGTTTCATCCTGGTAGGTCTGAGTGCTGGCTTACCCCAACGTTTCCATAAAGCGATGGTAGCGATGGCTACTCCGACTCCTGAATCTAAGATGGCTTTCGTGGTGTAGCCCTGATGAGTTATTGGAAGATAAGTATTACCTTCCTCTCCTTCACTTACGTCTCCAATCTTTTCTACGGGTATCTCTGGTACCTTCTTATGTGATCCTATCTGAGAGGAAGTTGTAGCAAGCTCAGGGAATTGATTTGCTACGTGCTTCCACAATTCTGGTTTTACCTTTAACGACTCCTCTAGAGTGAGATTACACTGTACTTTAGTGTTCTTGATCACTTCCGTGTTTCTAGGGATCACTGATTCTTCATTCCTCACTATTATCGTGGGCGCTCTCATACTAATAGACTTTGCTTCCCAAGGTCCTGTGAACGGAGGTAATTCATGCAAAGAATTAGATTCAAAACCTGTATGTTCACTCCGTTGTTCTTCCTCTACATCATCGTAAATAAAGGGGATGTCTTGGGGAAATTGCTCCTGCAAATCGTCTATTTCTTGAATAGGAGGATGGGTTCCTTGTTCTTTTCTCCATTTTTCTTCTTGGATTTCTCTCAAAAATTCATGTGAGTACCTATGTATGGAAGACATGTTGTCTTGACTTTCTGTATTGGGTACTTGAGACAGGGATGGTGCATTCCTTTCCTGTGTCTGTGGGACACTAAGATTCCTAAGCTGATCCTTTTTCTCTTTGCTTTCTATCAAGTATTCTAGCCTCTCCATTAGTCCTTGAAAGTGTAGTTCCGGTTTTGCCATGTTATTCTAAATAAGATATCTAGAGGCTTCGAACAAAGCTTGTGCTAACTCTACCATCTTCATACAAAGTTTAGTTCTCTCAATTTCTAGATCAGCTCGTGGGTAGTTCTTACTCATTTCAGCTACTTGAGGTCCTTCGTTTATTCTGGCTTGATACGCATGAAACATCATGTCTAGGTTTTCAAGTATGGGTTCCGCTAAAACTGATCCTGATTTCTGAGCTGGGTTCTCTTGATTCGATTCCTGTGAAGTCAATTCTAGAATTTTGGCTCTAGATTCCTTGAGACTTCCTTCCAACTCAATTATCCTTTTACTCCATTTTCTCTTAATTCTTTCTCTGGAATCTTTCCAAGATTTTGTTTTTTTACTACTAGATTCTGCCACTTTGCTGGTTCCGGCTGTTTTCTCCTAATTGAGCTGTTGGTTTTGTAAGAGCGTCTGGGCTCTTGTTATAGCTTGGATAGGCACGTATGTAGGGTTAGATCCATCTGCATTGTTTACAATACCTATCACGTTGATTGGTGTCACATTTGAAGCGTTAACTGGGTTCTTAGGACAATCTTTGATTATGTTCTCTTTGCCACAATCGACACAAAAGCCTTGTATGTTATAGTACTGTGACTGTCCTGCTATTGGAGGATGTGGACAATCCTTTATGAAATGATCTCCTTGGCACCTAAAGCATGGTCCTCTAGGGCCCTGTGATCTTTGCTGTCTCAATTGGGGCCGTGGATTTGGGTTTGTGTACATCAGATTAGCATAGTCTGGCTCCCAACTATGTTCCACTGATGGACTATCATAATGATATGTCTCCACGTGTTCTGGTGACTCTATGTAATAAGCGGGTGGACTATCTACATGAGTAGAGTCAAAACTGTTTGAGTTCGGGTCACCCTCTGTGATCAAAGGTGAAGAAGGCACTAAGGCCCTACTTAGGTTCTCTTCTGCAGCTGCGTATTTCACTGAGATGACATTCGCTGGTGGGGATGGCTGCTGAGCTAAGACAGGTTGAGGTCTCTGTTGAGCCTGATATGGGTAGTTTTGAGGAGGCCTATAGTAATATGGCTGAGCATTGTATTGGCCTTGATACCTACCTGGCTGCTGGTATGCTTGTGGGTAGTTTTGTCTCACTGCTTGCTTGTTGTATGGGCAGTCCTGAGCTGTGTGATTTGTGTATCTTCTCTCAATTGTACAGTATTGGCCACAAGGGTTGGCTTGTGTTTGTGTTGCATTGGGACACACATTTGCCAAATGATTTCCACCACAAGTGTAACAACGTACATTAGTTGTTAACTTAGGCATCTGTTTACTAGAAACTCCTAGTTTCTGGGCCACTTTTTCTGCTAGGTCTTCTATTGAGCTAGAAAATTTTGCGGATGCTAGAGATGGACTGTCTGAGTCCTTATAGACCTTTGAGAGTTCCAACTCGTCTCCTAAGTTGTCCTCAATGTCTATGCAAATTCTTACACACTGCTCTAGCATTTTGGGTTCTTTTAGGTACACATAGGAGGGTAGTTTAGAGCTCAACAAGCCATCTAGAAACAATGACACTTGTTTGGCTTGTGAGGGTAACTCTTGCATTGGACATCTTTCAACATATTGTCTAAACCTATGTCTTGCCAGTCTTACTGTTTCCTGAGGGGTCTGTTTGAAGCTATGAATCAGCGAAGACGTGTCATGTCTAATCCCACTTTTAGAGAATTCAGTGATGAATGACTCTAAAAAGTGATGGATGTCTCTAAATTGCCTTTGTTGCAATGGTTGGAACCAAGTTAAAGCGGTATTCTTTAATGTTAGTCCAAATGCGTTGTATTGCGTGAACATGTCTTCGACTTGTTCTGCTCTTAGTACTTGCTTGAATTCTGCGACATGGTCATAGGGATCTCCTGTCCCATCAAAATAATTTTTCATTGATTTTACTAATTGAGTGGGTCTCAGTATTCTTGCGTGTTCACGTGGTCTAGGTAGAGGAAAATCATCTCTACCACCTAGTATTCCATGTTCCCTTTGTCTATCAGCTCTATTAGTGTCCGTGGTTGTTCTATCTCTCCCTATGGGATGAGTGAAGCTTACTTCAGGTCTTTCTTTATTCTTCTCTCTTTGCATGCCATGGGCTGAGGATGTTCCAGCCCCTTGGTGGCTCGCATTTACATTTGCTCGAGATGGAGGGAATACTAATTCACCTCTCCATGTGTATGTATTTCTAGCGTGGTCTGGCACCACAAAGACTCTTTCTGAAGTCTCATCCAGGTATACAACCTTTCCAGGTGTATCCGGGTCCTTGAACTCGTAGATTATAATGGAGCCTACCTCACTAGGTTGTTCTGTTCTATATCTCCAAAATGCTTCGTCAGTTTCTTTGTTTACAAACAACTCTATGCTTCTGTTGTCCTGAGGGGTCCATTCTGGAACTAGTACTCGTGTCAGTACAGATTTCCCTCTGGGTGTTCTAGGTTCTTCTAATGGTTCTTTTCCTTGAGATTTTGCTTCTGTTTCCCACTGAATTACGCCAAACTCATTGGTATTGTTTGGCTGCGTACTTAAGATATACATCGTTCCTTCCTTGTCTATGTACACGTCTCTCTCAAATTTCACCACTGGACGTTCCAATCCAATGGGTTGATCGGGGTTGTGCATTTGCACCACTTGTCTTCTAAAACCATCCTCATAGATGCGGGCACCTAATCGGTTGGTTCGCAGAAACTCCAATTGAGTCCTATAGGGTCCTTCAGGTCTTTCTAAATATGCAACATTCGACCCTCCTTCTAGTCTTTCTGTGCTAAATGCCATTTCTGATTCACTCGTGTTTGAGTTCTCGTAGGGGTAATTACTATTCAATTGCTGAGCCCACGATCGAGCAGTAGTGCCTACACTTGCTTCTGATGATCTAAGGCTTCGTCGGTCTGACTTACCTATATGTTTGCCCGATCTAAGGTTCATTAATTTTCTTCCTTACACGCTCAGATCGTCAAGGATTCTTTGTTATTACTTTCTTGATTCTTTTTAGATTCTTGTCTTGATGTATGCGTCAGTAATTCGACTTTTTGTGGTACTTTGAGTTCTCGTTCAGTTGGACTTAGGTTCTTTCCTTTAGGTTTTCGTATCACACACCCTTATATTTAGTCTTAGACTTGATAAATTTAGTCTCTTGAACTTGAGGCGTTCCTATCGTCTTGAATCCACAATGCTAACATTTATCCTAAGCTAAGAATTGACTGAGGGGGTTGAGTAATCTTCCAACCTCGAGTCAGCTTTTCTGGTTGCTCTGATGCCCAAGAAGCGGTGCTTCCCAAGCTTTATGCCCTTCTCTGCCTTGCTTTGGCTTGCTTTGTTTGCCCTTGATTGCCCTTTGCTAGACCTGAAAAAATCCAATATTAGACCAATATCACAAATGGATGATCAAGCACTTGAGCTTATACACTTTTAAAGTCCCTTAACTTTTTGGCAAAATTTTTCTTCCCAAGGCCCCCTTTCTTTCCTAGTCCCACAGATGGTCAACCTCAAATTAGCTCAAAAAATGGACTTTGGATGAGAAAGATATGAGCATTCAGGCCCTCGGGGGTAAAAACTCACAAACAGGTTTTTCTCCAAATATGAGCTAAGGGGTCTCCTATGAGTCTTATCACCCAAAATTTCCCAAAAATAGCCCCAAAATTGGCCAAAAATTGAAACCCTAAAATTTGCATTTGGGGTGAGCAATTGCGATGGTCTGAGATGATCGCGATGGTCTAGGACCGTCGCGATGGTCCAGGCGAACCGTCGCGATGGTCCAGGCGAACCGTCGCGATGGTCCAGGCGAACCATCGCGATGGTGTGATGCGCGAACCGTCGCGATGGTCCAGGCGAACCGTCACGATGGTCTAAATGTGAGCAATCGCGATGGTCGGGGTGAGGCGTCGCGATGGTTCGACTGAGTGAACAATCGCGATGGCGTCAGTCAACGGTCAACGTAAACTGTCGCGATGGTCCGAAGTGAACCGTCGCGATGGTCACAGATGCGATGGCGTGAGCCAATCGCGATGGTCCAAATTTTGAGCTGTCGCGATGGTGTAAGGGTCTCGTCGCGATGGCGTGGCTAGTGAGCAATCGCGATGGTCTAGCTTGCCATGTGGCACTATCGAGGCGATGGCATGGGCCAATCGCAATGGTGTGGGGTCGACGGGATCGTCGCGATGGTCAAGGACCGTGGCGATGGTTCAAGTGAACCGTCACGATGGCGTGAGACCGTCGCGATGGTCCGGCCGAGTCGTCGCGATGGCATGAGCCAATCGCGATGGTGTGACACAATCGCGATGGTCTGAGACCGTCCCGATGGTCCACCAAAATGCAAATTTTTGAGATGCGTCTGTGGATTCGTGCATACACTTGTGTCGCCTACCTTGTGGTGTGGTCGCTTACCAAAATTACCAAACTTGGCAGACCATCGCGATGGTCTGACACACTCGGCAGATTTCTCACAGAAAGTGAATTTTTACCTTTTCCAAGCTTTCTTGATGCACTGGAGCTCTGTACCTGCAAGAAAACTAAAAAACACACAAGTACACACAAGCACAAAAGCTCACTCTCTCTCTTGCACATGCACAAATGAGGGGAAATGAGGAGAATGGGTGGATATGGTGAATTTTTGATTTTTTTGGAGTTGAAGATGATGATGCGGTGATGAAGATGGAGTGTGGGGGAAGTGAAAAACACTAAAAACTAAGTAAAAACAACAACAAAAACTGAAATTTTTACCTTTCAACGTCACTTCTTGCTATACTCTTACCATGACACATTCATCCTAGACTCGATCCCCGACAACGGCGCCAAATTTGGTGTTGCTCTAGCACAATGGTGAGAACCACGTTAAGAAGCTCCACCTCCTTAATGTCAATCCACGGAAGAGATAGGAGTGATATGAAGATCATGAATATGAGATGTAGTGAGAGTGAAGGTGAGAAGCATAGAGATGCACACACACATACACACACACTACGAAGACAAGCAAGACACAATGGAAGGTGCGAAATCAACTCTATGGCTCAAGATCTCAATTACAAGCTCAAAATAGCTCTAAGCTCACACTAACCAACCTCAAAAATGAGTTGTCTAGCTCTTTTATAGATTCTAGAGTAGTTTTGACCGGTTTCACATCTAGTGACCGGCATAGTTAAAAAATAGGTCTTAAGTGCTATTTGAAAGGGTAAAGGGTGTCTAAAAATAACCAAAATTGATACGCTCATTCTACCTAAGCTCCTCAAGCTCGAGGACTCCTCGGCTTGCACAAAATGGAGCTATGGATTACGAAAAAGGTTTTTCTATGTTACATATGTTACAATAGTGATGAAAATCACTGTTGGAGGTTTTGAAGAGTATTTATAAAACATAATTCTTTTGAAAAAAGATCCGATTGACTCCCTGCTCTGTCTTTACATGCTTCCGCGTCTTCTATGCCTCTGGCTGCTGCCAACATGTATATATGTGTGTATGTGTGTGTATATGTGTCTGTATGTGTGTATGCATGTGTATGTGTGTATATGCATCATTATGTGTGTGTGTCTATGTGTGTGTATGTGTGTGTGTCTATGAGTGTGTATGTGTTTATGGGTGTGTATGTGTCTATGTGTATGTATGTGTCTATGTGTGTATGTGTATGCATGTATGTATGCATATGTGTGTGTATGCATGTGTATGCATCATTATGTGTGTATGTGTGTATGTGTGTATGTGTGTGTGTATATGTGTGTGTGTATGTGTGTGTGGCTATGTATATGTGTCGTTACACATCTATGAGTGTGTATGTGTTTATGTGTGTGTATGTGTCTATGTGTGTGTATGTGTCTATGTGTGTATGTGTATGCATGTATGTATGCATATGTGTGTATGTGTGTGTATGCATTATGTATGCATATGTGTGTGTATGCATTATGTATGTGTATGTATGCATGTGCATTATGTATGCATGTAAGTATGCGTGTATGCATATGCATATGCATATGCATTATGTATGCATATGTATGCATGTATGTGTATGCATGTGTATGTCTCTCTATGTGTGTGTATGCATATATGTGTGTATATGTGTGTATGTGTGTGTGTATATGTGTCTGTATGTGTGTATGCATGTGTATGTATGTGTATGCATCATTATGTGTGTATGTGTCTATGTCTGTATGTGTGTGTGTTTATGTGTGTGTATGTGTGTGTGTGTCTATGTGTATGTGTGTGTGTCTATGAGTGTGTACGTGTTTATGTGTGTGTATGTGTCTATGTGTGTGTATGTGTCTATGTGTGTATGTGTATGCATGTATGTATGCATATGTATGTGTATGCATGTGTATGTGTGTGTATGCATCATTATGTGTGTATGTGTCTATGTGTGTATGTGTGTGTATATGTGTGTGTGTATGTGTGTGTGTCTATGTGTATGTGTTGCTACGCATCTATGAGTGTGTATGTGTTTATGTGTGTGTATGTGTCTATGTGTGTGTATGTATCTATGTGTGTATGTGTATGCATGTATGTATGCATATGTGTGTGTATGTGTGTGTATGCATTATGTATGCATATGTGTTTGTATGCATTATGTATATGTATGTATGCATGTAAGTATGTATGTATGCATATGTATGCATGTATGTGTATGTGTGTGTATGTCTCTCTATGTGTGTGTGTATGCATATATGTGTGCATGTGTGTATGTGTGTGTGTATGTGTGTATGCATGTGTATGTGTGTGAATGTATCATTATGTGTGTATGTGTCTATGTGTGTATGTGTGTGTGTATGTGTGTGTATATGTGTGTGTATGTGTGTGCGCATCTATGTGTATGTGTGTGTGTGTGTCTATGAGTGTGTATTTGTTTATGTGTGTGTATGTGTGTATGTGTTTGTATGTGTCTATGTGTGTATGTATATGCATGTATGTATGCATATGTGTGTGTATGCATTATGTATGCATATGTGTGTGTATGCATTATGTATGTGTATGTATGCATGTGCATTATGTATGCATATGCATTATGTATGCATATGCATTATGTATGCATATGCATTATGTATGCATATGCATTATGTATGCATATGCATTATGTATGCATATGCATTATGTATGTGTATGTAGGCATGTGCATTATGTATGCATATCTGTGTGTATGCATGTAAGTATGTATGTATGCATATGCATATGCATTATGTATGCATATGCATATGCATTATGTATGCATGTATATGTATGTGTGTGCATGTCTCTCTATGTGTGTGTGTATGCATATATGTGTGTATGTGTGTGTGTATGTGTGTATGTGTGTGTATGTGTGTGTGTGTGTATGTGTGCACATGTGTATGCATTATGAATGTGTATGTCTGCATGCGCATTATGTATGCATTTGTGTGTGTATGCATATATGTGTGTGTGCATGGATATGTGTGTGTGTATGCATGCATGTATATGTGTGTGTATGCAACATTATGTGTGTATGTGTGTATATGTGTGTGTATTTGTGTGTGTATGTGTGTGTGTCTATGTGTATGTGTGTGTGTGTGTCTATGTGTGTATATGTGTGTGTGTATGCATATGTATGTGTGTGTGTGCGCATACCTAGCTTCAATGATGAGTGTCTCTCTCGCTCTCTCTCCCTCTCTCTCGTGCTCTCTCTCTCTCTCGTTCTCTTTCTCTCACGTCCAAATCCTGGCACAAATGTGCCGGAAGAAATCAATTTTTTATAACATTCCAGAGTGTCACTTATGCGACGCTCTGGAACACAGAACGTCGCATATGTGACGCTATCCAGTTTGCCAACATCGCAAATAGCATCAGTAGTTAGCGATGCTATTTGCGACGCACACATTTAGCGTCGCCGATGAATGCTTGTAAAAAAAAAAATCCAAAAACAGCACTGTCACTTAAGCGACCGTGCTCGTTTTTTTTCAATTCGGGGGCATCGCTACGCCCCCTTATTTCTTTTAGTGTTAATAAGGCTTCAGCCCAAGAATCATTATTCTTGAATAAAGACATCTTTAGATGAGTGACTAAATAATGTTTTTTTCTCTATAGTTCATTAACGTTTCAATGTAAAGACACATTTCTATATTTCACTACCGCAACTTCTTTCATTGACAAGAGGTGCTAGATATATCTCCAAATTCTATCAATAGTTTACGTCCTTCATTTTTCCTTTTTATTTTATATTTTAAGGTACAAAATAAAATAATACCACACATTAGTATGGTAATGTATATGATTATCTACATTCGCCTCACGGCATAGGTTCTATTCAATGGTGGTAACATAAATTAAAATAAGTATAACGTAGCTCCATCATAAATGATACTTTACAATACATAGATCATGTCACATTAATGTTCTATTATGATTGACAACGTTCTCTAAAGAAAGAAGACGTATCAGTTTTTAGTGGAATGAACTTAGAAAGTGAGTTTTTAGCAAGCAACGATGTTAGCTTAGATAATTTAGTTAGGAATTCATTGGAAATTAAGTTGAGATATATGTGATCATATGGCCGATAGATAACCATTTGTAGATTTAATTATTGTTTCAAATAGAATATATTAGTTATTAGGTAACACACACACACACATACATATATATATATATATATATATATATATATATATATATATATATATATATATATATATATATATATATATATATATATATATATATATATATATATATAGTCTTCTTCATCATAAGTCCCTTGTTAAACGATGTCAAGCAGAGATTTCTTGTAGGGATTATCTGACGTTTTTGGCAACCATATGGAATTCCCTTCTAGAATCAATTTTAATAGACATGTACGTCCCTAGCTTGTCTCATTTAAGAGCTTGGATGAAAATGTCTGGTGACCAATCATATAGGTGTCAAAGAAGGATTGCAAACTACTAATTCATATCTCAAGTATATTTCACATCTTAGCAGCAAAGCTAATACGTGTTGTTCTTGAGGCGAGCACTCTCTGGTTCAAAGTTGAGTTATCCACAGCTATGTCGAATATCTTGTAAATGCTTAATGCATCAATGAGTGATCAAAATCCTTATCTCCCATTTTTTTGGTGATTACCATGGTTGTGGTGGTGGAAGGCCTGAGGTTGAGGTGGGATCATGCCATGCCACACTCAATTGCTATTTGATCAATGGGGTGAAGCAATTTGAGGCTTAGAAATTTCCCCTTTTCCTCACTCTCTCTCTCTCTCTCTCTCTCTCTCTCTCTCTATATATATATATATATATATATATATATATATATATATATATATATATATATATATATATATATATATATATATATATATATATATATATATATATATATATATATATATAATGGGTTGTGTAAGGACTTCAATTAGTTGTGCTTATTCTCGATCAATCTCGTTAAATCATATCTAAAAATGTCCATGTGGGTTCATTTAAAACATATCTTACAAGAATATATTAGTTTTGCAAGAGAGAGAAAGTACACTACAATGAGAAAGGTATACTGAAGACTCATATTGACATAAGCATAGATGGAGTTGTGTATCCAATTGATCCTTGAACTTGAATGTACACACCTTTTCATAATCTTCATGATCTACTTAGTCTTGAATGAGATGATGATGATGGTTTATGTGGATATTGTTCAAGGCTTTGGGATATATCAAACAACTATATGCAATACATAGATTATCTACAAAATATATTACATTAGATTCATTTGAATAAGAAGGACTTAGAAAAAGAATTGGTGCATTGACTTGTGAGATAGAAAACTTTAAACAAATTAAAGAAACTCCTAAAGGATTGAGAATGCATTCAAAATGAATTTAAGCTTTTTTAGATTTGACTAAAGGATTTGATGGAGAGAAAAAGAGAATGCAAATTGCTCTATATTATGTAAAAATTGTGCTAAGTTTAAACACGTTGAGCACTTCTAAATGAGTATATTTTTGTAATAAAATTATGAATCAACATGATGTTTTGAAACTGTTGAAACTCGATGAGAATGCATGTTTAAAATGGTTTATTTTGCAAAATCTAATGAAGGAAATGAATTTGCTATTGGACCCATCACAACTTCAAGATGTTTTTGATGTTGTTGGAGTGATTAGAAATGGTTATAAATAAGTTTTGAAATACTTAAAGTTAATAATTTGTAAATCTCTGATTTTTTGAGGCATCATCATGTAGGAAAATATTGGATTTGTTTGAATAAGAAAATCAAGTCCATATTTGTTGATTATAAACATATTCACAAGAAACATGCCTTATGAGATAGGAAAGAAAACTTTACAGTTCACTTACAATGAGTTTAACAATACATGAATAGATATTAGGAGACTTCAAACATATATGGTTCAATTCTATGATATAAAAGAAAATGAATGTTCTGACCTTTTGAAATTTGTAGTAAAACTTGAGTAAAATTAAAAAAGCATCAAAATATGGAGAGAATTATTATTACACTTATGAAAAGAGAATTATACTATAGCCTTGATAAACTAGATACTCCATCTCTCAAAGTACAATAAAAAATACCATTATGGTGGCTTGGGTGTGCTCAAGTTCCATCTAAGAAACATAAAGTAAAATTGTTGTTCTCATAGATATTTTAAATGTTATTCAAAGGCAACATTTGGGTGAATTGTTGAACGTTAAGCATTATGAAAACTTAAAAATTGAGTGGCATTTGAGTGGAGAACTAAAAGCTCTAAAATGCATGTTTGGCATGACATGTTTTTATGACTTGGAATTATCGCTTGAATCAGAGATTGAACTTATTGAGCTAAAAATATGTGGTGAATGAGCATAATATCAATGGGGTCCTCAATAGACCAGTTTTGTCCTCAATTATTAGTTGCCTTGTTCTTTGCCTGATGGTCGATCTCTTCAAAGGATTGACTTTACAAAAACCCATGAGAATGACTCCTGGTTGCCTTAATAAGACTTCGGTCCAAGAATCAATATTCTTGAATAAACACATCTTTAGTTGAGTGAATAACATAATATTTCTTCTCCGTAGTTTAATATTTCAATGGGAAGACACATTTCTATATTTTCACTACCTCAACTTCTTTCATTGTTAAGAGGTATATCCTCGAAGTCTATCAATAATTTAGGTGTGTCTCCATTTTTCCTTTTAGATCTCACTAATGATCATTAGTGCTCCAAAGTTTCAGCCCCGATGACAAACACAAGCCACGATGCTAGCTTAGATACTTTAGTTAGGAATTCATTGGAAATTAAGTTGAGATATATGTGACCATATGGCCAATACATACCATTTGTAGATTTAATTATTGTTTCAAATAAAATATAAAAGTCATTAGGTAATATATATATATATATATATATATATATATATATATATATATATATATATATATATATATATATATATATATATATATATATAATAGTCTTCTTCATCATAAGTGCCTTTTTAAAGGACGTCAAGCAAAGATTTCTTGGAGGAAGTATCTGATAATTTTAGCAATAGTATGGAATTTGCTTCTAGATTCATTTCGAACAGAAATCTATGTCCCTAGTTTGTCTCGTTTAAGAGGTTGGGTAAAATGTTTGGCGACCAGTCAAATAGATGCCAAAGACAGATTGCAAACTTCTGATTCGTAATTTGGAGACATTTTGCATCTTGAGAGCGAAGATAAAACATGTTTTTTCTGAGGTGAGCGCTATGTCAATCAGAGTTAAGTTATCCACAACTACATTGAATATCTCCTAAATGGTTAAGGCGTGAGTGACTGATCCAAATCCCTAAGTCCTATTGTCTGTGATTGCCATGGCTGTGGTGGTAGCAATGCTTAGGTTTAGGTGAGATCATGTTGTACCTTGCTCAATTGCTACTCCTTTGATGGGGTGAAGCATTTAGAGGCTTAGGCATTTCCCCTTCTTGTCACTATATATATATATATATATATATATATATATATATATACATACATACATACATACATACATACATACATACATACATACATACATACATACATACATACATACATACATACATACATATACATACATACATACATACATACATATACATATACATATACATACACACACACACATACATACATATACACATATATATATATATATATATATATATATATATATATATATATATATATATATATATATATATATATATATATATATATATATACATACATATATATGTATATATATACATACATATATATATATATATATGTATATATATGTGTGTGTGTGTGTACAGTAGGGTAATAAAATAGCAAATGGTTTGTGTAAGGATTTCAATTAGTCCTACTTAACCTAGAGCAATTTGGTTAAATCATATCTAATAACCTTAACTTTAGCTTGCCGAATGCCTCGTTTGCTTCGAGGTTGCATGAAAAGGGTATTTTCTTGATTGTAAGCCTTTACAAAGGTCTAGCTATTTATGGGTACATATGAACAAACCTCTTGTGGTACATTGCATGGCCCAAAAAGATTTTCACTTCTTCGGAAGTATGTGGAATGGGCATGGATGAGATGGCTGCTACCTTGGCTGGGTCAACAGTTATCCCTTTGGTAGAAACTATGTAGCCAATGAGACTACCTTTGGTGATAAAACACTTACACATGGCACAATCCAACTTAAAACTTTTCTTGATGCATTGGTGAAATATTTCCTTCAAGGTTTCGAAGTGTTGATGAAAATCTTGGGCCCTTGTTCTTTCATCCTTAGGTGAGAATATTGAAAAATCGTCCATGAAAGTACACAAGAATTTGTTAGCCATTTACCTAATATTAAATGCATTGCTTGATTAAATGGTGTAGGCACAATTTTGAGGTCAAATGTCATGTGGGTATAGACATAGGTGCCCCATGGAGTGAGGAAGGTAGTCTTGTCTCTATCCTCAGGATGGATGAGAATTTGATTGCAGCTGCTGAAGTTGTCTAGGAAATTGTCTAGAGTATGTGTAGCTGCTTCTTCTGATTTGAGTAGGAAAAGGCACTTTTATAGATATAGAGGAGGGAAGTTACCTTTTGTAGTAAAAATGGGTAGTGCCACAACCATGTAGCTACGTGGATTATTTGTGGATTTTCATCATCTCCAAGGTTTACTTCTCATAAGAGTATCTCTATGGTGGTCTCACTTGAGAAGTCATCAATACTGTGTGTCGGGATAGCATTTAGCTTGTGCTCCATGGTATTATTCTTAGTCCATCCACCTAGGATATTTGAGAATGGAAGCCATCTCTAGTTCAAGAGTACTCAAAATTTTCTTCTAGAGATGCCTACCCAGGTTTTACATCTTCTAGGCATGCATCCATAAAGATATCAAATTCAAACTCATTATATGGATTTCCTTCGCACAACAATGTAGTGTTTTGCTTCCATGAAATATGACCATTTTGATAAAGTTTTCAAAATGGATGCACTTGCCCCCCCATAGATGTCTATAGAAAAGTTACCTATTCAACTTGCTTCATAGAAGGAATCAACACTACCAGAAAAATTGGCCTAACTTGAGCATCTGGGGCTATTTGCAAAAAATAAGGCGTCTTGCCTACTTGCCCAAGTAATCCTTCAAAGACAGGCACCAAAGTTTAGCACTAAAACATATCAGGGGTATACAGAGGCTTCTATTGAGGAAAATGAACGGGCGTGATTTTGCCCCGACGTCGGTGTAAGGGTTATTATATGTGTCGGTAGCATACTATGAGTATAGGCACTGGTCCGTATAAGCGCCGATAATACCGATAGAGATGAGCAGAATGAACCATGAACCATGTACATAAAAGATATATATTCCATAAATGAAGCATGTACAAGAGTGTGGCAAACCACCGCCATATATGAGTCAAATACAAAATGTGGCAAAGCACTTCCATATAGGAACCGAATACAAAATTATGGTGCACCATTGCCATATATGAGTGTAATAAAAAATTGTGGCAAAGCACTCCCATACATATGCTCAAACAAATCAAAACCTTTATACCTATAGTCCTATAACAAAGCATATGCGTAAAATGAGACAAATTGACATGATATTTATAAATACCAACTAAAAATACCAAACCAACCTATAAGTTCACCTCATCATAGATGCTCCCATGAAATAATCACACCAAATCCCCCCAAGTCCTCCAACACTACAACCAATCCATGATGATATCCATAAGCTTCCTCAGTTCGTGTCGGAGGATGACCCACTACCAACTCCTATAATAAATATGCAAAATGTTAGATGAACATACATGATGTAATTAACACATAAAAATTCAATAATCAAAATGATACTTACAAACTGGTAATGCATAGTGTCATATCCGTTGCTACCCAAATGTGACATTCCAACTATATCTAGACGTGTGGCTGCCACATCTTGCTAATGACACATCACTCATGAGTATGTTGCTCCTCATTGTGAATCAATTCCCACTAACTTAAAACAAATGAAAGAAACTCCTAAGGGGTTGAGAAAGCATCCAAAATGAATTAAACCTTTTTTAAATTTGACTAAATGATCTGATCAAAAGAAAACGAGAATGAAAATTGCTATACATTATGTAACAAATGTGCTAACTTTGAACACGTTGAGCAGTTTTAATTAACCATATTTTTGTAATGAAATGATGAATCAGGATGATGTTTTGAAACTATTGAAACTCAATGAGAATGCATGTTTAAAACGGTTTATTTTCAAAAATGTAATGAAAGAAATGAATTTATTGATAGACCAATCACAAATTGAAGTGGTTTTTGATGTTCTTGGGGTGAGTAGAAATGGTTATAAATAAATTTTGAAATACTTAAAGTTAATAATTTGTAAATCTTTTATTTTTCAAGATACCATCATGTAGGAAAGTATTGGCTTTGTTTGAATAAGAAAATGAACTCCATATTGGTTGATTATAAACATACTCACAAGAAACATGCCTTATGAGATAGGAAAGAAAACTTTACATTTCACTTACAATGAGTTCAACAATACATGGGTAGATATTATGAGGGTTCAAAAATATATGGTTTAATTCTATGATAAAAGAAAATTAATGTTCTAGGCTTTTGAAATTTGTAATAGAACTTGAGGAAGCTAAAATTTTAAATATCAAAATATGGAGAGAATTATTATGGCACTTATGAAAAGAGCATTATGCTATAGCTTTGATAAACTGGATACTTCATCTCTCAAAGTACAATCAGAAATATCATTATGGTGGGTTGGGTGTGCTCAAGTTCCATATAAGAAACATAAAGTAAAGTGGTTGTTCTCATAGATATTTCAAATTTTATTCAAAGGCAACATTCGGGTGAATTATTGATAGTTAAGCATTGTGGAAAGTTTAGAATTGAGTGGCATTTGAGTGGAGAATTAAAAACTCTTTGTTATAAGTGGGGGTGAAAATTGTAAGTATCCTTGTCTATACTACATGCAAAGTCTCGGCATACGAGGGTAGATAGCTAGAACTGAGTTTGCATAAGGATCCTTCCAAACAAAATGTTAATCTAGATAATTTCTCATCTTCTGCCATGATTTGAGATCCTATAATTCCAATACAATTGTTAAATGTAGACATATGTACATTGCAGGTAGACCTAAGAATCATTGAAAAGTTGGTTTGTCTTCACTTAGATTATGAATATTCCAACAAGTATACAACTTTTGGAGATGTATGTATAAAAAAGTGTCTTTTCTTTCAAAAATGGGATTTCATGGTTGAGATGTTCATCTTAGGATCCCATGATTTCACAAAGCATAGGTGATGTAATACATAGTGTGTCAATGGAATATGCAAAAGTGATAAGATGTTTTAGCAATAGTGATGGTGAATAGGTAAATGTAATGTGGAAGTTTTAAAAATAATTCTACAAAGTTATAGCAAATTTAAAGATCGAATGAGAGATAGGAAAGAATAGGATGGAGGTGTGGCTTAAAGTAGATGAATTTTTGAAGAAACTGAGACATGTTATTTTGTATGTGTATGTGATTTATTTCAAAAGGGAGAAGTATCAAAGACATAACTTATGACTATGAATTTTAAAGAGAATATTGAATACACCCTTACATTTTCAAGTAAATGTTTGATGATCTTGATATTTACCTTTTTACAACATAGTTGTTTTTTCATGGACCATTATTTTTAGGAAAAGGAAGCCTTGCCAGATGGAATACTGAAGGGATGGAAAAATGTCATTATCAAGCGTGCACAAACTTCTGGAGGTGCACAAGAAAAGGAGGAGGAGGTGTGACAAAAAGTGATCCACCCAAATAGCTTTTTGATTGGTTCTTTGGAACACAAATACAAAAGAATAGATGCTAAAAGACATCATGGGATTTAGATATCACTATAGGATAGAAATGCAATTTTAGGACAAAAGAATGATTAAAATACAAGAAGAATGATTAAAATACAAGAAGAATGATTCTAATGTGAAGTTAGAGGAAGAGAGATGGTATCAAATAAGATTTGGAATATCTTTTGGCATTTTTTGACCAAAATTACATATGGTTGTATTTATAGATCATCTAAGAAGAAAATTGATGAGATAGTAAGAACATTAGTCTTTCTAAGTCTTTTGAATGAGTGTGAATGCGGCAAATCTCCTCTATATCTAAGATACTCTTTCCTCCTATAACCAGAAATACATTTTACATCCAAGACTTTACCAACAAGTGCATGGCTAGAATAGCAAATGAAATAAAAAACCCTTGAAGCATTTAGCCTTAGGGCTTATCCAAATATCTAGAATGAAGTTTTTCTCTCAAGAAGAAATACCCTATATGCATTAAATGGTAATGAGGAATAGCCTATACATTTTGATAGGGTTATCACATAGAACAATGAAAAATCAGCATCCTTACTATAATGCTTATGTATAAGATAGAATAAATTTGGATTCAATTTTGGAATATATGGGATAATTGAATGTATATCCATTGTGTCTTTCCATTTATTCTCTAAATTTTTCTTTGCACCCTTCCTTTTGATTAGAAAAGTCTCTTCATCTGATATGGATAGTTGGAAAGAAAAAGCAACTTAGTAAGATTCTATATGTGATGGGGAAATGTGACTTGGATAAAAGAACAAAAAAAACTCTATAGATCACATGAATTCATGACACGATGAATGCAAGCAATTGGGCCTATCAATAAACCTTGGATGGGCCTAATCACTTGAATGGAGTTAAAATCATAATAAAAATCATGTGATTTTGCTTAGTTCTATTGCTAGTATGGATGAAACATGACGGGAAAGGAAATTTCATGGGAAAGAAACAGAAAAAACTCAAGCTATGAAATGAATCTAGGACACAATGAATTCAATTTATTAGGTGCATTGTAAAATCTCAGATGGGCCTAATTGCTTGAATCAATCGTTTTTCAAAAACATAAGAAACATAAAGTCATTTTCTCTATTTCTTTTGTCAACATCTATGAATGATGAGAATAATGGAATTGCTAAAGGAAAAAATGAAACAACTCAATTTCTGAATTGAAATTTGGACACAAACATTTCAAGTGATTAGGCCCATTTGAAAATCCTGAATGGGCCTAATCCTTAGAATCGGTCATATATCAAAATCATAAAAAAGATAGGACATCTTGCATATTTCTTTAGTCAATATCTATGAATGTTGAGAGATAAGAGAATTGCATAAGGAGCAAACAAGACACTCAAGTTTTGAAAATAAAGTTATTTGCTCTATTTCTTTTGTAAATATCTATGAATGATGAGAAGAAGGGAATCGCTAAAGGAAAAAATGAAACAGCTCAAGTTCGGAATTGAAATTAGGACACAAACATTTAAAATGATTAGGCTCATTGGAAAATCCTGAATGGGCCTAATCCCTAGAATCAGTGATATATCAAAATCATACAAAAGATAGGACATCTTGCTTATTTCTTTAGTCAATATCTATGAATGTTGAGGGATAAGAGAATTGCATAAGGAGCAAACAAGACACTCATGTTTTGAAATAAATCTAGGACACAAATAGTTCAAGAAGTTAGGCTCATCAAAAAAACTTGAATGGACCTATTTGCTTGAATTGCTCATGTGTCAAAGATGAGCCACAATTGGAAGCATAGTGATTTTGAACATACCTTAACCTCATCCTCATCCTGAACCGATTCTTCACTATCAATTCTTATTGTATATTTGTCTTTATCAACTTCCACAAATGAATATCCTCTTCCAAAAGAGTTTATTCCAAGCTCTTTTTGTCACTTGTCAAGATCTTCATCAGGAAGTGTTGGCTTCTCTTCAAGTGCCCTCTCAAAGCAGATACGGAGTGCTTTGGATGAATCTTTGAATGCATCATTAGATAAGATCAAATCAAGGCTGAGAAATTTCTTTATGCCCTTTTTCTCCTCATTAATAGCATCCTTACAATTTCTTCAAATTGAATTACTACTAAAAGGAAGTAGTCTTCTCTAAGATTGAAAAGCTCTTGTATGTAGTCGAGAGGAACAAAGTCCTTTCTAGAGATAATATGGAAGGCTTAGATCATCAAGTGATTTTTTTGAGACATTTACATCTTGAGGCTTGACTCTTTGATGGTTATCTCTTCTCTAAATTTTTTCGCATCAAAATCCTTTACCTTTCTAATTCTGCTTGAAGGTTGTTGTCTTCAATGATTTTCTTTACATCAATAACTGATTTCTTCTAAAGAGAACGATCTAATGATTTTTCCTTCTCTTCAACCAGGTCCGTTTGTTCAAATTTGTTACTAGATATATGATAGAGCCAAAGCGAAAAGCCCATATTCACTAGAAGTAAACAACAACCATTTTCATTGAATGGGAAAAATCCATCCTCTTAGGCATGCGGGAAGCTTTCTTCACTTTCTTGTATTTTGTCCCTCTCCAAAGAATCTTTCCAAAATATATGAAAATATTTTTTACGAAGCACAGCCACTTCCTTGCAATTGATAATCCTCAAAAGCATATTCCACTCATCCTTTTGAAATGGTTTACATTTGTCTCCAATGGCTTCAAAATCAAATGAAGGAATGAATACCTTGATGGGATCTAGAAAGTCATTAAGTCCTTAGCCCTCTTAGATCATGAAATCAAGAAGTTCTCTTACACTATTTATAAAACTATTTTTGTTTTTTCGTTTTCTTCTTATTATTTTCTCCTTCTTTGATAGTGCAATGCTAGCATATTTTTGGTTTCTAGTAGTGGAGCTCCATTTACATCTGCCTTTCTGAATAGCTATGAAAGCTTGATTTGCAACATGCATAATGGACCTTTTTTGCTGAGTCTAATCATCTTGCAATAAAACAGAGACTAACTTCTAAAATGATAAGGCATTTGGATTGCCTTTCATCATCAATCAAAGACTAGAAGAAAAACTTTGATATGAATTTGGATGACCATTAAGAAGAGTCTACAAAAGTGAACTATTTGGCAAGACTTCATCAATAAAAGTCAACTACTCCTTCAAATCTTTGGTCTTTGTCAAAATATTGTCCATAGAATCTCCTTCTTTCATATGTCCGCTATCCATTTTTTTCCGGAGGTAAGCATGAGCCTCATTTCTTACCTATTCTAAAGTGGTAAGTGTATCCCAAACATCCTTTGTTGTTTTGCTAGGGTGGATGTGAAGGCTGATGGCACATTTAATAGAAAAAGCTATCTATGCATGTGGCTTAACATCTCTGCTATCCCAACAAAGTTTCTCTACAATAGGTGTGGCAGGAACTACAACACGAAAAAGAATTTGAAGATCTTCATTTTCAATGACATCTGCATCACCCTAAATAAGTGTATTTGTAGGTGTACTATGACATTTTTCAATGCCCTACAAAATGTTCCACAACCCTTTTCTACCAATACATGATGCATCATATATGCCCTCAACAGGTAATTAGTACCATGAAACCTATCCTCAACATCCAACGTATGTAATACTTTTGCCCCGGTGGTCCTAGAGTGTTCACACACATCACTACCTAAATATATCAAAAAATCCCCATTGGAAGTGATGCAGTGAACAAGTAGCTTACACTCATGTATAAGGAAGTGCCAAGGTATGTGGAAATCACTCCACAAAAGGAAGTAAGCCCAAAGCTTTGCAGAAAGCTTCAAAATTCTCTCAAGGGAGAGCCTTCATGAAAAGTTATGCAATGTTCTCCTGCGTGGGCACATATGCCAAGCTCATCTCCCCAGTAGAGAACCTCTCCCTGACATAATGATAATGCACCTCAATGTGCTTAGTGCGAGCATGGAACACAGGGTTCCTCACAGCTGCCAATGTGCTCTGACTGTCAGTGAAGATGCTGGTGTTAGAAGACTGAACAACACCCAAATCACCCATAAGGCATCTGAGCCACACACATTCAACAATCGCTTTGAAAGCTGCCCTATACTCAGCCTCACAACTGGAAGTGGCCATAGTAGGCTACTTCTTGCTCAACCAAGATATACATGAGCTACGAAGCATGAAGCAAAAGCCACTAGTGGACACACGAGTGTCATAGCAACCAGCCCAATAAAAGTCAAAAAAAGCATGCAAATCTGAGGGTAGTGATCCCCCCTTGGGATAAAACAACCCAAGTAGCCGAGTACTGCTCAAGTAGCGAAAGATGTGCTTAACTTCCTGCCAATGCTTGACTCTTGGGCAATGCATAAACCTACTCATCTATGAGACAACAAACTCAATATTTGGCTGAGTTATGCATAAGTAATTAAGCATCCAATAGCCTGCTGATAGACAACAACATCAAATGCATCTCCAGGATCATGAAGACTTAGTCATAAACCTATCTCGATAGGAGTGGCAATAGGTTTATAGTCTTCAAGGCCAAAACGCTGCAATAATGTGTCAATATATTTCCTTTGACACAAAGTCATTCCACCATCAACGTGCATAAACTGAATGCCCAAATAATGATGCAAATGCCCCAAATCAGACATCTCAAATGAGGCATATAAATCAGCCTTGAAATCAGCAATATGCTTCTCATTAGGACCAGTGAGCAACGTGTCATCAACATACACCACAATGATCAGAAGTACATCATTAGCACGCTTGACATATAAGGTGCTTTCAGTTGGAATTTTCTCAAAACCATGTGCAATCAGATAGGTATGTATCTTTTCATACCAAGCACGTGGTGCTTGCCTTAAACCATATAATGCCTTCCTTAATCTACACCTAGTTTTCATGCCCTTTCTGCATAAAGCCATGGGGCTGCGAAATATACACTTCTTCATGCAAGTGACGATTCAAGAATGCAGTTTTAATGTCCAACTGATGTACATTCCAACCACGATGGGCTGCAAGTGCATAGATGCTCCGAACAGTAGTCATACGGCATGTAGGTGCAAAGGTCTCATCAAAATCAATGCCTCATTCTTGTGCATAACCCTTTGCAACAAGCCTAGCCTTATACCTGTCAGTTGTTCCATTAGGCTTACGCTTTAGCTTGTAAACCCACTTAGTGTCAATGGCATTCTTGCCAGGAGGCAAGTCACATAAAGACCAAGTACCATTCTTCATTATAGCACCATAATAATATGCATGAGTGTTGGGGGATTCTTTGACAAGAAGGAGTTTGAGGGTTTGTAGGAGAAAATGAAAAGACCAACAGAGAAAATACACCTTGGAAGTTTCTGCCGTTTGATTACAATAAGAAAAGTACAATGTTTGAAATACAAGATACACCAATACCTCTGTGCACAATCCCACAGAGTGCCCAATTACAAGATATCCAAGATTCCAATGTCCTCTTGCTGCCGACCTCCTCTGCAACAGACCTCCACCTGCTTCAAGCTTCTCCTTGTGCACACCTTGCACCAAGCTTCCACAAAGGGGGGAGGAGTGAATACCTGCTGTCGGCAAGCGTACACTGCCAAAGGACCTTGAGATACTTGGGGGAACTCTAGCTTAGCACACCTCTGCACCAAAATCCTTGGTCACTCTCTCTGCACCTTGCCCTTCCACTTCTGTGCGACGTACTCTGGTGACTCTTGCACTTCCCTCTCTTGCTCCACTTAGCCTATGCTCTCTTGCTTACTCTAACCTTGGTCCAAGAATGGCTCTCCCTTGATTTGAGTGTCTCGATCACGTAGCTCCTAACTGCAAGTGAATCTTGGTGCTCACTTTGATGTCCCAAGATTGCTCTCACAAGTGGCAGCCAACTACTCACTGTTTTGTCCTGTAGTGACTTTAGTCTAAAACCAAAAATTTTAATGGGGGCCATATTTTCACCTGTGCGTACACTTTGCCGCTTCACATGCCTTCACATTTCCTTTTAATTCTTCACTTTTGCACATAAGGGGGGTTCACCTGAACCTTCCAAAACACTTTAAAACACACTTTGAACCTCAGGGAAATTAGAGAAAGTACCTCTGCAACCTGCAACCTATTTTCTCCAATTTACCCTTTGTGGACAATTCATTGTGCACTACCTGTGCACTTTGACACCTGCACTTACGCACTTTGACTTTGACTTGTTGACTTTGACCTTGACCTTGTTGACTTTGACCAGTTGACTTTGACCTTTGACTTTGACTGCAATTAACTTTGACCACATGACTTTCATGGGCTCAACAGTTGCCCACCACCTAATGTGCTCTCCGTCCCGGAGAGCCATAGCCAAAACTCTGAGCATACAGGCATCTGGAAAATAGGACTGCAAAAACTAGAAGAGGACATCTGAGCAGCAACCAAAGCACCAAGAGTACTGAGCTAGTGGGGGAGGGGAAAGGTGGGGAAAAAAAAAGGGGGGGGTTGGGGGAAATGATGAGGAGTGGAGGGGTGGGTGAAATGATGGGGAGTGGAGGGGAAAATGAAAGATACCAACCAGTACACAGTCATAGGAGGAAAACGAACAATAATAGACCCGAGAGTGCACAAGGAACACACCATGAATACGGAACCAGAATCGCATGTAAAAGCAGAAAGGAACAGTGAAACAAATGTCCATGATAAGTACATGAAGTGGCCAGAAGCCAATGATGGGCAATATATCCAAAAGATAAGTATATGCATCCGACACGAAGCCTCAACAACAAAAAGAGGCGAGGATAAAGCGAATGAACTAGGGAAACCGAAGCGTGTAGAACTCCTAGAAGTAGGCGAGAGAGATGGAACATCTAACTAAGGCGCCGGCGGAGAAGGCGGCCTCTCCCCAGGTGGAACGTCGTCCCGAGGAAGAGGGAAGTCGGGTGAGGCGGGAGGGATGATGGCTGCCTCCTCAGTCCAAGCAGCAATCCGGCTCCTGTAGCGGCGGAGATGATCTCGCTCGCGTCGGACCAAGCGACACGCAGGGCTATCACAAATGCCTAAGGCCGCACGCTGGCTGATCTCCATAAGAGCTCGAGTCGCCGCATCAGCCTGATCTCTGTAGCGGTCGCGGTCCTGCTGCATGGCCCGCAAAGCCTCGCGCGACGTCTGCCACTGGGCCGCTGCAGCCGCGCGAATACGATCGATCGTCTGAGCATACTGCTGGTGAAGCGCAGCCGTCGCGGATACAGAATCCAGAGAAAGACGGGCAGCATCGGCCCCATCGCTCGCTACGACACTCGCATCTCGAAGTAGGCCCAAGAAAGGTGGATCATCGTCTAGGCTGGCAGGGATGGAAGGCTGCGATGTGGGAGGTGGGGGTGGTGGTGCCGGAATAGGCTGAGGAAAAATGGGAGGTGCTGGAGGCGAGTGATGCGGATGGGAGGTGGAGGCAGACTCAACAGAGATGGCAGGAGATGGGGGGGGCTGGGAGGCACCTGCCGGGGGGGGTGACGGGATGGGTGAGGCAGGGACGGGGGTGGGAAAGGAATCTAGCAGCCGGGTACGGACTCTCCGAGCGGGAGGAGGAGGGGATGCTGTCCTTGAAGGGGGTGGCGGAGGATGGGCGTGGGGAGAATGGGCAATGGAATGTGTAAGATGAGGGGGGTCAATACAATGGCTAGATGCTATGGTGCGTGTACCAGGCAGATGGAAAAGCCAAGCTAAGACGGGGGCGGAATAAACAGAAAAGGAACGAGTGCCGCGATGGAGGCCATCATGGAAACGTCGAGAACGAAGGAGAAATGACTGGAACATGAGTGTGCCATAGGGAAAGGGTCGGCCATGTAAAAAACAGAAAAGCGGGTCGGCTATATGGATATCATGCAAGGGAAGTTCCGCGGATGGACTACGAAATAAAAAGAAGAAAATGAACGAGTGTAGAACGGCGAGCTGGTAGTGAGTGGGGATGGCATCCACGCCATATAAAGATAAGCAGAAAGCGATGGTATCGTCTCGAGATAACCCCGAGTAGAGGGTCTGAGGAGTATGAAACGAAGTGAGGCTCGAACCTATACCCGCAGCGACAACCGCAGGGGTGAGTGAGCCGGAAGGAAAATGAGGGAAATCAAGCAGCGCCGTGCGAATGTCGGACCCCTCTGCCTCGGATAAGAGTAGGGAGGCCAGGCGCCACAGACCTGCCTGACGTAGGCAACCCTCTGGAAGGAGATCTATGAGCGGAATGGGAGGCAAAGCTAAATGCAATCGGAGGGACATGGTCGAAGATGGGTCTCTATGGTCAACTATGGAGGACGACGGGGGACGGGGAACGGGTGAGGTGGAATGACTACCTGAGCTGCGAGCGGGGTGTCCACTAGACCCATCGGATTGTGTCGGCACTGATATGTGGGGTGCGGGAACGGGAAGGTGGTGACCAGGGGGAAGAGAGCCGGGACTATATATCGAGGAACCTGAAAGGGATACGCACGGAAGTGAACCCGCGAAGGGCTGGCTACCAGGTAGATGGATAGGGGTGGAAGGTGTGACAGGGCGCGGGACTGGTGCGCGAGGTACTGGGTGTGCAATGGGGGGAAGGGGTGCCCTAGGGGCAGGAGAAAGGATAGGGACAGGGACGGGCTGGCTGGGGGCTAGGGGGGCGGATAGGGATGTGGCTCTAGGGAGAAGGGGGCCTACCTCAGGATGGAGAGTACCGAGAGCCAAGGCCGAAGGGGCAAATTCTGAGTATGCCTCAGTAGCCAGTGATGAATCCTGCTGAGGAACGGAAGACGCCATATGTGCAGACGAAAACGCTGTCACAAAGTGCTGCAACCATATGCAACCACAGAGAACAAGGGCTTAAAACTGCAACTCTAGAGGGAATCTGAAAAACTCTAGAAAAAACACTATAATTGAGAACGGAGGACCCAAAATTTGGATCCGGCACACTGAATTACCCTAAAAATGACTGTAAAAACAATAAAAACAGAGAGGTATAATAATAAAAAGAAATGCTATACAAAACAAATAGAAAAGAAAAAAGAAAAAGAAAGAAAAGAAATAAATAAAGAAGTAAGTAAAAAAAGAAGTAAAATAAAAATTAAAAAATAAAAAATTAAAAATTAAAGAATAAAAAAATAACTGAAAAAACAAGAAAGAAATAAAGAAATACCTGGATGCGCAGGCTGCCGGGTGAGGCGAAAAGAAAAATGGGAGGGGCCTTTATATAGGGGGGGGGGGGGGGGGGGGGGGGGGGGGGGGGGGGGGGGGGGGGGGGGGGGGGGGGGGGGGGGGGGGGGGGGGGGGGGGGGGGGGGGGGGGGGGGGGGGGGGGGGGGGGGGGGGGGGGGGAGGGGGGGGGGGGGGGGGGGGGGGGGGGGGGGGGGGGGGGGGGGGGGGGGGGGGGGGGGGGGGGGGGGGGGGGGGGGGGGGGGGGGGGGGGGGGGGGGGGGGGGGGGGGGGGGGGGGGGGGGGGGGGGGGGGGGGGGGGGGGGGGGGGGGGGGGGGGGGGGGGGGGGGGGGGGGGGGGGGGGGGGGGGGGGGGGGGGGGGGGGGAGGGGGGGGGGGGGGGGGGGGGGGGGGCGGGGGGGGGGGGGGGGGGGGGGGGGGGGGGGGGGGGGGGGGGGGGGGGGGGGGGAGGGGGGGGGGGGGGGGGGGGGGGGGGGGGGGGGGGGGGGGGGGGGGGGGGGGGGGGGGGGGGGGGGGGGGGGGGGGGCCGGGGGGGGGGGGGGGGGGGGGGGGGGGGGGGGGGGGGGGGGGGGGGGGGGGGGGGGGGGGGGGGGGGGGGGGGGGGGGGGGGGGGGGGGGGGGGGGGGGGGGGGGGGGGGGGGGGGGGGGGGGGGGGGGGGGGGGGGGGGGGGGGGGGGGGGGGGGGGGGGGGGGGGGGGGGGGGGGGGGGGGGGGGGGGGGGGGGGGGGGGGGGGGG
>MU263239.1:0-46749 GCA_020310875.1 Ceratopteris richardii
ATTATTGATCTTTGATTGTAAAAAAACTCTTCTTTTATGGAAAAACTCGTGGATCCTCCTTGCTTAAGCATAAGTGCATCTCCACCCTTGAATATGAGCTCATCTGATTGTACAACATGGCTCAATCAGCTTTCTCCATGTGGTGGCCCTTCAACCCTTCAATTTGCTTAAACTAGAAAACTGTGGTGATCCTGAAAACTGGACTTTGTACTCTTTCACCCTCCAAATAGGCTTTGATGAAGATGAACTTTGTAGGACTATGTTTCCAAAGATCTCCTTCAGGAATATGCAGAAAAGACTCCCATCTGAATCTCCCTTGTATAAGTTTGACTACATTTGGAAGCTTGCAAGGTGGCATTAAGGTCTCTAGGAAGCTCTGATAGCCTTGAAAATTTGTACAAATATGTACCCACATATGATTTATACATGCCAAACCATATGGCTAACATAAATTTCTATACAAGAATTTGTAGGGTCAAACTAGAAAAATTACATTTTTACAAAATGAAAATAGCATATCAATGTGCTACAAAATCCATTTTCTACTGAAATTTGGGCTATAGACTGCATTTGACAATCTTTACAAGTATATGGATTTTCATCTAATTTGGTGACAATGAAATTTTTGCCCTAATTTCCCAACTTTGACCAACTTTGACCGCTACCATGGACTTTCTTGATTTCTTTGAAACTTTGTATGTGACCTTCTTTTGACATCCTTGATGCATCCTGGACTTCTCGGGGAATTCTGGCTACCTTCACCAAATATGTTTTTTGTAGGCCTTCATAAGTGAGAGAGGAGAGAAAATCTCGACGACAGCGTGGGCACATATGCCAAGCTGATCTCCCCAACAGAGAACCTCTCCCTGACATAGTGATAATGCACCTCAATGTGCTTAGTGCGAGCATGGAACACAGGGTTCCTCGCAATTGCCAATGCGCTCTGACTGTCAGTGAAGATGGTGGTGGCAGAAGACCGCCAACACCCAAATCAGCCATAAGGCGTGTGAGCCACACACACTCAACAGTCGCTGTGAAAGCTACCCTATACTCAGCCTCACAACTGGAGTGGCCACAGTAGGCTGCTTCTTGCTCAACCAAGATATACATGAGCTACCAAGCGTGAAGCAAAAACCACTGGTGGACACACGAGTGTCATAGCAACCAGCCCAATCTGAGTCAAAAAAAGCATTCAAATCTGGCGGTAGTGATCCCCCCTTGGGGTAAAACAATCCAAGTAGCCGAGTACCACTCAAGTAGCGAGAGATGCGCTTAAACGCTTTCCAATGCGTTACTCCTGGGCAATGCATAAACCTGCTCATCTGTGAGACAACAAACTGAATATCTGGCCGAGTAATGCATAATTAAATCAAGCATCCAGCAGCCTGCTGATAGAGAACAGCATCAAATGCATCTCCAGCATCATGAAGACTCAATCATAAACCTGTCTCCATAGGAGTGGCAATAGGCTTACAGTCTTCAAGGCCAAAACGCTCCAATAATGTGTCAATATATTTCGTTTGACACAAAGCCATTCCACCATCAACGTGCATAACTGAATGCCCAAATAGTGATGCAAATGCCCCAAATCAGACATCTTAAATGAGGCATGCAAATCAGCCTTAAAATCAGCAATATGTGTCTCAATAGGACCAGTGAGCAGCATGTCATCAACATAGACAACAATGATCAGAAGCACATCATTAGCACGTTTAACATATAAGGTGCTTTCAGTTGGACTGTTCTCAAAACCATGTGCAACCAGATAGGCATGTATCTTCTCATACCAAGCACGTGGTGCTTGCTTTAAACCATATAATGCCTTCTTTAACCTGCAAACCTGGTTTTCATGCCCTTTTTGCACAAAGCCACGGGGCTGAAAAACATACACTTCTTCATGCAAGTCACCATTCAGAAATGCTGTTTTAATGTCCAATTGATGTACATTCCAACCATGATGGGCTGCAAGTGCACAAATGCTCCGAACAGTAGTCATACGGCATGTAGGTGCAAAGGTCTCATCAAAATCAATGCCTCTTTCCTGTGCATAACCCTTTGCAACAAGCCTAGCCTTATACCTGCCAACTGTACCATCAGGTTTACGCTTCAGCTTGTATACCCACTTAGTGTCAATGGCCTTCTTGCCAGGAGGCAAGTCACATAAAGACCATGTACCATTCTTCATTATAGCATCATATTCAGATTGCATAGAAGCCATCCAATTTTCTGAATTTTGTGCTTCATCAAAAGAAACAGGCTCATTCTCATCATAGAGACTAGATGCAGCCATAGCATAGCAATCTAATGCAAAGGAGGTACTATGAGAGCCCGATATGACAAAGGTGCATCTAATTTGCTGTCACGCAAAGTCTGCACCAGCCATTTTGGCATAGTATTTGCCTGCTCAATATCAGCTCTCTCATCAACAAGTGCATCATGTAAATCTGCATCAGAAATGGAATGATCTGCATCATCATATGAAACCTGCAAAGGTTGAGAAGTTGCCTCATTAGGACCAGCACTAGCCTGTCCACCTGTAAAAAGAGGCATCAAAGTATCATACATGTCTTTGGAGCTAACAGATGTCTCCTTAGTACATGAAAGCAATGGCATCACGGCTAACCAGAATGCGTTTAGTCTGTGGATGATACAGACGATAGCCTTTACTTTCAGAACTGTACCCAACAAAAATACATTTTACTGCCTTATCATCCAATTTTCTGCAATGTTTTTCAGGCACTAATGCATATGCCAAACAACCAAAAACACGTAGATGAGCAACAGATGGCTTGCGGTCATGCCAAGCCTCATATGGAGTGATAGACTGCAATGCTTTAGTGGGACACCTGTTCAGTAAATATGCTGCACACATGACAGCCTCAAGCCAGAAACTATGTGGTAAAGCCTGACTTTTGACCATGCACCTCGCCATCTCCATGAGTGACCTGTTCTTTCATTTAGCAACTCCATTTTGTTGAGGTGTATACGGCACTGTACACTAGTGTTTTATCCCATGTTCAGCCAGAAATGCATTAAAATCTAAAGACATATATTCCCCCCCGATCAGAACGGAGGGTGCCCATTTTACATGCTGATAGATTCTCAGCCAAAACCAAAATTGTTTGAAGCACATGAACACTTCGGACTTTGCTTTGAGTGGATATACCCATGCATGCCTGGAAAAATCATCAATGAAAGTCACAAAGTAAAGGTAATTTCCAAAAGAGGGTGTCTGCATAGGACCACATACATCACTATGTACAAGCTGCATTTCTGCGTAGCCCGAACTGAACCATCTTTTGGAAAGGAAGAACGCTGCATTTTGCCCAAAATACAGCCTTCACAAACATGTTTTCCTGGTGCCTCAAGTTTGGGCAAAGAGGACACCATTTCAGATTTCTGCAGGCGTAACAAACTAGCAAAATTCAGATGACCAAAGCGTGCATGCCAAAGCTTTGCATCTGACATAGCCTGAGAATCATGAACTGCACATGCCGAATCATTCACAGATCTTTCATAGTCTATGAGCTTATACAGCCCACGACATAAAATGCCAGAAGCAATAATCACATCGCCATTTGAGAGATCATGGACTGTACACCTGTCATCAACGAATTTCACAACCAAGCCAATCTTGGCTAATGCAGAAATTGAATAAGTTCTTTTTGATCCTTGGCACAAATAAAGCATCTGACAAAGTGAAAGAACTACCATCAGCAGTAGTCAGAATGATCTTACCAACTCCCATAACAGGATAAGAGGAGTTATTGGCGCATGTGACAGTATTCCTTGTAGGGGCAGGCTCGAGTGAAGAGAACTTTGCTGCGAGGTAATATGTTTGGTCGCCCCACTGTCAAAGTACCAAACATCTGAGTCTACTGCAGACATGCACTGATCATAAGAAGATGGGTCAAAACTGCAGACAGTAGTAAACGCCCATTCTTCTTCCTCCATAACATTTGCAGACTCTGTTTTTGGTGTAGAGGCCTCTACAACAACCATTCCAGCCTCTTTCTTCTTTCCCTCTTTAGCAGCCAATTTTGGACAGTTCTTTATAATATGATCATTTCCTTTACAGTACTTGCAGAACAATTTCTGCTTTTCTGATTGCTTCTTATCTTTATCCTGGTTCTTCGATTGTGGAGCATTTGCAGATTTCTGCTTACTAGTAGAAGAGCTCCATTTTCCTTTGCCCTTCTGACTAGCCAAGAAAGCTTGATCTGCAACACGCATAATGGACCTGTTCTGCCTGGACTGATCTTCCTGCTACAGAACAGAGACTAATTCCTCAAATGACAAGGCATTCGGATTGCCTTTCATCATCAACCGAAGAGTAGGGCAAAACTCTGATATGAATCAGGAAGACCATTCAGAACGGTCTGCACAAGTGAGCTATCTGGTATAACCTCATCAGCAGAATCAATTGTTCCTTCAGGTCTTTGATCTTTGTAAGAAAACTGTCCATAGAATCACCTTCATTCATGTGCTCACTCTCCAACTGTTTTCGAAGGTAAGCAACACGAGCCTCATTCCTAGCCTGGTACAAAGCGGTAAGTGTATCCCAAGCATCCTTTGTTGTTGTGCAAGAGCGAATGTGAGGAATAATGGCACGTTTGACAAACAAAGCTATCAATGCATGTGCCTAGGCATCTCTGCCATCCCAACGAATCTGCTCTGCAGTAGGTGCAACAGAAATAGCGGCACGAACAGGAATCTATGGAATATCATCTTCGACCCATCTTCATCAGCTCCAACACCTGTATTTGTAGTACCTATCGTTACAGGTGTAACAGGACGTCTTTCAACACCCTGCACAATGTTCCACGATCCTTTTGCAACCAGTACATGTCGCATCATATAAGCCCATAATGGGTAGTTGGTACCATCCAACTTATCCTCAACAGCAACATACGGAATACATCACTTCTTTCAGCCCATGGCCGGTGACTAAAATACCTTGATGCAGAAAATTGACTGTATCTCAAAAAGTTGAACGGAACTGCCCAAACGAGTTCTGCTAGACCTGTAGCAGACTTCGAGATGCTTAAACTGGCGAACAGAAATTGGTATATACCTTTGGCACAAAAGGACAAAATAGCCTACACAAGCGCTGCGATAGTGCATTCGGAGGCCGAAACGAGCTCAGATCGCGATTTCGGCACCACAAAGTGAAGCTGTTTTGATCTCGGAAATGCCCCGAGTATGCTCACCAAATTTCGTGCGAATCTGACTGCAAACAGAGGAGTGTCGACGGCACCCTAGAAGAAGCGACGACCTGCTCTGATACCAATTGTTGGAGTTAGACGTCTGCGGAAGCACGTGAACAGCACAAGGAAGAAGAAGAAGCTTGGAGCACAACACACAAGACTGAATGTATTACTAGAGAATGTACAAAGATAAGTAGCCCATTAGGGCAATAGGCGTATATACAAGCTGGGGGAAAAAAACCTCCTAAAGAGGGAAAAAAGTGCCCCGACGGTCCCTAGAGTGTTCACACATCACTACCTAAATATATCAACAAAAACTGCATTTTGAATGGTGACTTGCATGAAAACATGTATGTTTTTCATCCCCGTGGCTTTGTGCAGAAAGGGCATGAAAACTAGGTGCCCAAGTTAAAGAAGTCATTATATGGTTTAAAGCAAGCACCACGTGCTTGGTATGAAAAGAGATATGCCTGTCTAATTGCACATGATTTTGAGAATAGTCCAACTGAAAGCACCTTATATGGTAAGCACGCGAATGATGTACTTTTGATCATTGTTGTTTATGTTGATGACATGCTACTCACTTGTCCTCATGAGAACCATATTGCTGATTTTAAAGCTGATTTGCATGCCTCATTTGCGATGTCTGATTTAGGGCATTTGCATCATTATTTGGGCATTGAGTTTATCCAAGTTGATGGTAGAATACCTTTGTGTCAAAAAATATATATTGACATATTAACGCAGCATTTTGGCCTTGAAGAGTGTAAACCTATTGCCATTCCTATGGAGACATGTTTACAATTGAGTGTTCATGATGTTGGAGATGCATTTGATGTTGTTCTCTATCAACAGGTTGTTGGATGCTTGATTTACTTATGCATTACTCGACCAAATATTCAGTTTGCTATCTCACAGATGAGAAGGTTTATGCATTGCCCAAGTGCCAAGCATTGGCCGGCAGTTAAGCGCATCCTTTGCTACTTGAGTGGTACCAGGATACTTGGATTGTTTTGTCCCAAGGGGGGATCACTACCTCCAGATTTTCATGCTTTTTCTGATAGTGATTGGGCCAATTGCTATGACACTTGTGTGTCCACTAGTGGCTTTTGCTTCATGCTTGGTAGCTCATGTATTTCTTGGTTGAGCAAGAAGCAGCCTACTATGGCCACTTCCAGTTGTGAGGCTAAGTACAGGGCAGCTTTCATAGCGACTATAGAGTGTGGGTGGCTTAGATGCCTTATGGCTAATTTAGGAGTTGGAGAGATGAGCTTGGCATATGTGCCCATGCAGGAGAACATTGTAGACCTTTTCACAAAGGCTCTGCCTAGGGAGAAGTTTGAAGCTTTCTGCAAAGCTTTGGGATTAGTTTCTTTTGTGGAGTGATTCCACATAGCTTTCCTTACACATGAGTCCTACTCCTTGTTCACCACATCACTCCCAGGCGAGATTTGTTGATATATTCAGGTAGTGATGTGTGTGAACACACTAGGACCATTGGGGTACTTTTTTCCTTGTTTAGGAGGTTTTTTCCCCCCGGCTTGTATATACACCTATTTCCCTAACGAGTTACTTATCTTTGGACATTCTAGTGATAATTCATTCTATAGTGTGTTGTTGTGCTCCAAGCTTCTTCTTCTTCCTTGTGCCATTCACATTCTTCTGCAGATGTCTAGCCCCAAGATGTTCAAGCAGAAGTATTGCTTGTAGTGTTTTGCAGTGTTATGAATTACTATGGAAATGACAAACGTAGATGGCATGAGTCAGATTATGAGCGATAAGCTGGACAAGAACAACTTCCATGCTTCAAGATTCAGGATGACAAATTTCTTAGTGGGAAAAGGCTACTGGAAGTACAACAAAGGAGAGAACAAAAATGCTCCACAGTTATCAGAGAGGAATCGGACTGCGGACTAGTTAAGAGCATATGAGGAATGGAATCAACGAGCACGAAAGGTAATGTATTGACTATCTTTTAGCATACAGGATAGCATGATTGGACATGCAGGATGCCAAGACTTTGAAAGAGGCTTCAAACAGTTTGGTCACTTTGTATGAGACAAATACAAAGGCATGGAAATTGCAACTCAAGAATGAGCTGCATACTTTGGAGAAAAAGAGCATGTCAATAAGTGACTACACCTTGAAAATCAAAAGCATATGTTAGTCACTTGCATCTATTGGTGTGAGTGTAGATGAAGATGATAAGGTAGAAGTGTGCCTTTGTGGTTTAGGAGCTGCATATAAGTAGTTCAGAACATCTATTTAGACCAAGGAAAATATTATGAATTTTGTTGATTTGGTGTCCATGTTGATTATTGAAGAAAAGAATCTTGGTGAGGTCTCAAACTCCCAAGGAAAACCTAGTTCTGAGTAGGTATTCTACTCTGGCAAAGGAAGAGGTAGAGGTAAAGGCTTTGGAAGTGGAAGAGGAAACAGTAACCAAGACCAAGGTCAACATCAGAATCATGCGGGAGGTAGAAAGATAGTTTCGAGGTAGGGGGAGCCAAACAGGCCACATAAATTTCCAAAGAATTGACTCAAGTAATAGTAAATGATGCTAGAATTGTGGTAAACCTGGAGACTTTGAACGTGATTGCAAGTTGAATAATGAAAATAACAAAAGGTAAAAAAACAACTGTGCATCCACAAGTGCAGATGATTCTGAGAAGTTGATCATGGTTCAACATTACATGATGAATACAATGTTTGTTGATGTTTTGAAATTGAATGAAAATGTCTAGTATGTTGATTCAAGTGCTTCAAACCACAAGATTAGTCATGCAAATGGTTTAGTAGATTGTAGAAATTGCCAGTTCTTGGATATGTTGAAGCAGGTGATCACACATAACACCATATCAAGCATATAGGAAACATAGCAATGTCTAAGGAGTACAGAAAGGTAAAACATATTGCTGATGTGTTGCATGTTCCCAAATATAACAAAGAATCTGGTTTGTGTTGGACAAATGGTTGGCCACGGATTACAAGTCAGGTTCAATGATGACAAATGGTTTGCAAAAGGTGCAGGTCTTATTGTTGATATAGAGGTCTAGCATAAACGATTTAGACATGCAAACTTGCAGAGGTTGAAATTCATGCAGTCCAAGGAGATTGTCAATGGACGACCAAGTTTCAAAGTTGCAAAAATGCAAAAGGTATGTGCAGCATGTCAATTTGGTAAACACTCAAGAGCATCATTTTTGCATGACAAGCATTTTAGTGAGAATGTACTAGAAATACCTAGAGATGTTCCTATAAAGACCACATCTATGGGTGGTTTCACATTTTACTTTCATTGATGACCATACATGGAAAGTATGGGTATATTTCATGAAAGAGAAGAGTGAGGTGTTCACTCACTTCTAGAATTTTAAGGCTATGGTGGAAAAGCAGATAGGAAATTATATTCAGATATTAAGGTCTAATGGCAAAAGTGAATATATGTCAAATGAGTTTAGCAACTTTCTTAAAAGTCATGGAATTCTACGTCAATATTCATGCAGGTACACACCACAACAGAATGGCATTGCTAAATGCAAAAACATACATATTGCAGAAATAGCAAGAGCTTTGATGGCTGAGAAGAGTATGCCTCATTGTTATTGGGTAGAAGCTATGCATACTAAATAGGACTCTAACTACAATTGTACATCAAGTTACACCTGAAGAGAAGTTTACAGGTGAAAAGCAAAACTTATCACATATGAAAGTATTTGGTTGTATTGCATATGTACATGTTCTAGATGAGTTGAGGATGAAGCTTGATCCAAAAGCAAAAAATGGTATCTTCATTGGTATAAAACGTTATAACCCACTCACACGATAGGTGGAGATAAGCTAAGATGTGGTGTTTGATGAAATGTCAAGCTTCTATGTAGATGCCAAAGATGGACTTGATCTTGAACCAAATGACAAAGAAAATGACTTTGATGAGGAACTTGGATTGCCCTCTATGAAGACTCCAGGAGTTAGAAAGGCACATGCAGATGATACAAGGAGAAGTGGCACAAGACCAAGAAGATTTGGGAGAGAATTCTGTGCAACAATTGACATATTATGGCTCCTCATTGTGCCACATGACCAAGGTAATACAAGATGTTGAACCTTCTTATTTTGAAGATGCAATTGGAAATGAAGATTGGGAAAAATCTATGGATGAGGAGATGGCTACTCTTTATGGAAACGATACATGGAAGCTGGTTCCATTGCTGCAAGGAAAGAAATCCATAGGCTTAAGTGGGTTTACAAGGTAAAGCACAATGTTGGTGGTAGCATAACTAGGTACAAAGCACGATTGTTATATGCACGGACATATGGCATTGATTATAAGGAAACGTCCAAGCCTATAGCCAAAATGTCTACGGTCAGAACACTTGTTGCATTAGCTATAGCAAAAGGATGGACTTTGCATCAAATGGATGTGAAGAATGCTTTCCTACATGGTGAGTTATAGGAAGAACTATGCATGGACCAACCACAAGCATATGAAGATTCAAAGCACCCAGAATATGTTTGTAGGTTTCAAAAGGTGTTATATGGGCTTAAACAAGCCCTCGTGCTTGGCATGCAAGGACTACTGACTACTTAACCACCATTGGGCTTTCTATGTGTGATATAGATCATTCACTATATGCAAGGAAGGGTGATGATGGCATCACAATTGAGGCTATTTATGTTGATGATTTGATTTAGGAGGCAACCATGAAGCAAGAATTAAAGAGGTAAAGCAAATCCTTATGCAAGAATTTTACATGAAAGATCTTGGTGTGCTACATTATTTCTTGGGCATTGATTTTATACATATAGAAACAGGTATATGGATGTCGCAAATGCAATATGCCTTGAATATGTTGCAACGTATGGTATGGCTGATTGTAAGCCAATTTCTACACCATTAGATCAGAATTTGAAGTTGGATACTACATCAGGTGAAGCATTGGAAAATGCTACTATGTATAGGAAAATTGTGGGAAGTTTGATATACCTCACAATTATAAGACCTCATCTAACCTACATTATTGGACTTGAAAGTCAATTTATGCAGGTTCCCAAGAAGCCACATTTAGATGCTCTGAGGTGCACTCTACGTTAATTGAGTGCTACTTTAGATTATGCATTGTTTTATGAAGCTGGTGTAGATTTGCACGTTCATGGATACACCGATGCAGATTGGGCTTGTTGGAGTTAGACGTCTGCGGAAGCACGCGAACAACACAAGGAAGAAGAAGCTTGGAGCACAACACACAATACTGAATGTATTACTAGAGAATGTACAAAGATAAGTAGCCCATTAGGGCAATAGGCGTATATACAAGCCGGGGGAAAAAACCTCCTAAAGAGGGAAAAAACTGCCCCGGCGGTCCTAGAGTGTTCACACACATCACTACCTAAATATATCAACAGATCCCCCCGGGAGTGATGGGGTGAACAAGGAGCTGGCACTCATGTATAAGGAAGTGCCAAGATATGTGGAAATCACTCCACAAAAGGAAGTAAGCCCAAAGCTTTGCCGAAAGCTCCAAACTTCTCCCTAGGAGAAGCCTTCGTGAAAAGGTCTACAATGTTCTCTTGCGTGGGCACATATGCCAAGCTGATCTCCCCAGTAGAGAACATCTCCCTAACATAATGATAATGCGCCTCAATGTGCTTAGTGCGAGCATGGAACACAGGGTTCCTCGCAATTCCCAATGTGCTCTAACTGTCAGTGAAGATGGTGGTGGTAGAGGACTGACCAACACCCAAATCAGCCATAAGGCATCTGAGCCACACACACTCAACAATAGCTGTGAAAGCTGCCCTATACTCAGCCTCACAACTGGAAGTGGACATAGTAGGCATCTTCTTGCTCAACCAAGATATACATGAGCTACCAAGCATGAAGCAAAAGGCACTAGTGGACACACGAGTGTCATAGCAACCAGCCCAAGCTGAGTCAGAAAAAGCATGCAAATCTGGCGGTAGTGATCCCCCTTGGGATAAAACAACCCAAGTAGCCGAGTACCACTCAAGTAGCGAAAGATGCGCTTAACTGCCTCCCAATGCTTGACACTTGGGCAATGCATAAACCTGCTCATCTGTGAGACAGCAAACTGAATATCTGGCCGCGTAATGCATAAGTAAACCAGGCATCCAACAGCCTACTGATAGAGGACAGCATCAAATGCATCTTCAGCATCATGAAGACTCAATCTTAAACCTGTCTCCATAGGAGTGGCAATAGGCTTACAGTCTTCAAGGCCAAAACGCTGCAATAATGTTTCAATATATTTTGTTTGACACAAAAGCCAATCCACCATCAACTTGCATAAATTGAATGCCCAAATAGTGATGCAAATGCCCCAAATCAGACATCTCAAATGAGGCATACAAATCAGCCTTAAAATCAGCAATATGCTTCTCATAGGACCAGTGAGCAGCATGTCATCAACATAGACACAATGATCAGAAGCACATCATTAGCACGCTTAACATATAAGGTGCTCTCAATTGGACTGTTCACAAAACCATGTGCAATCAGATAGGCATGTATCTTCTCATACCAGCACGAGGTGCTTGCTTTAAACCATATAATGCCTTCTTTAACATGCACACCTGGTTTTCATGCCCCTTGTGCACAAAGCCATGGGGCTGAAAAACATACACTTCTTCATGCAAGTCACCATTCAGAAATGCAGTTTTAATATCCAACAGATGTACATTCCAACCATGATGGGCTGCAAGTGCACAAATGCTGTGAAAAGTAGTCATACGGCATGTAGGTGCAAAGGCCTCATCAAAATCAATGCCTCTTCCTACGCATAACCCTTTGCAACAAGCCTAGCCTTATACCTGTCAACTGTACCATCACGTTTATGCTTCAGCTTGTATACCCACTTAGTGCCAATGGCCTTCTTGCCAGGAGGCAAGTCACATAAAGACCAAGTACCAATCTTCATTATTGCATCATATTCAGATTGCATAGCAGCCATACCAATTTTCTAAATTTTTGGCTTCATCAAACGAAACAGGCTCATTCTCATCATAGAGACTAGATGCAGCCATAACATAGCAATATGATGCAAAAGGAGGCACTACGAGAGCTTGATCGAGTACGATATGACAAAGGTGCATCTAATTTGCTATCACGCAAAGTCTGCACCAGCCATTTTGGCATAGTTCTTGCCTACTCAATATCAGCTCTCTCAATCAATAAGTGCATCATGTAAATCTGCATTAGAAAATGGAATGATCTACATCATCACATGAAACCTACAAAGGCTGAGAAAGTTGCCTCATTAGGACCACCACTAGATTGTCCACCTATAAAAAGAGGCAGCAAAGTATCATCATGTCTTTGGAGCTAACACATGTCTCCTTAGTACATGAAAGCATGGGTTGAATAGCATCCTCCACAAAAACAATGTCACTACTAACCAGAATGCATTTAGTCTATGGATGATACAGACGATAGCCTTTACTTCAAAAACTATACCCAACAAAAAATACATTTACTACTTTATCATCCAATTTTCTGCGATGTTGTTCAGGCACTATGCATATGCCAAACAACCAAAAACACGCAGATGAGCAACAGATGGCTTGCGATCATGCCAAGCCTCATATGGAGTGATAGACTGCAGTGTTTTAGTGGGATACCTGTTCAATACATATGCTGCACACATGACAGCCTCAAGCCATAAACTATGTGGTAAAGCCTAACTCTTGACCATACACCTCGCCATCTCCATGAGTGACCTGTTCTTTGTTTAGCAACTCCAGTCTGTTGAGGTGTATACGGCACTATACACTGCTGTTTATCCACGTTCAGCCAGAAATGCATTAAAATCAGAAGACATATATTCCCCCCCTCGATCAGAATGGAGGGTGCCCATTTTACATGCTGACAGATTTTCAGCCAAAACCAAAAACTGTTTGAAGCACATGAACACTCCAGACTTTGCCTTCAATGGATATACCCATGCACGCCTGGAAAAATCATCGATGAAAGTCATGAAGTAAAGATAATTCCCAAAAGAAGGTGTCTGCATAGGACCACAAATGTCACTATGTACAAGCTGCAATTTCTGAGTAGCCCGAACTGAACCATCTTTTGGAAAGGACGAACGCTGCATTTTGCCCAAAATACAGCCTTCACAAACATGTTTTCTAGGTGCCTCAAGTTTGGGCAAAGAGGACACCATTTCATATTTCTGCAGGCGTAGCAAACTAGCAAAATTCAGATGACCAAAGTGTGCATGCCAAAGCTTTGCATCTGACATAGCCTGAGAATCATTTACTGCACATGCCAAATCATTTACAAATCTTTCATAGTCTATGAGCTTATACAACCCACGACATAAAATGCCAAGAGCAATAATCACATCGCCATTTGAGAGATCATGAATTATACATATGTCATCAACAAATTTCACAACCAAACCAATCTTGGGTAATGTGGAAACTGATAACAGATTCTTCTTGATCCCTGCCACAAATAAAGTATCTGACAGGTGAAAGAACTACCATCAGTAGTAGTCGAATGATCTTACAACTCCCATAACAGGATAAGAGGAGTTGTTGGCGCATATGACAGTATTCCCTGTAGGGGCACGCTTGAGTGAAGAGAAGAAACTGCGTTGTGAGGTAATATGTTTGGTCGTCCCACTGTCAAAGTACCAAACATCTGAGTCCATTGCAGACATGCACTTCTCATGAGAAGATGGGTCAAAACTGCAAACAGTAGTAAACGCCCATTCTTCTTTCTGCACAAGATTAGCAGACTCTGTTGTTGGTGTAGAGGCCTCTACAACAACCATTCCAGGCCTCTGTCTTCTTTGCCTCTTTAGCAGCCAGTTTTGGACAGTTCTATATGATATGATCATTCCCTTTACAATACTTACAAAACAATTTCTGCTTTTCTGATTTCTTCTCATCTTTATCTTCCTTCTTCGGATATGCAGAATTTGCAGATTTCTGCTTACTAGTTGAAGAGCTGCATTTTCCTTTGCCCTTCTGACTAGCCAGGAAAGCTTGATCTGCAACTCGCATAATGGACCTGTTCTGCCTAGAGTGATCGTCCTGCAACAGAATAGAGACTAACTCCTCAAATGATAAGGCATTTGGATTGCCTTTCATCATCAACCGAAGAATAGAAGCAAAACTCTGATATGAATCAGGAAGACCATTCAGAACGGTCTGCACAAGTGAGCTATCTAGTATAACTTCATCAGTAGAAATCAATTGTTCCTTCAGGTCTTTGATCTTTGTTAGGAAACTGTCCATAGAATCACCTTCATTCATGTGCTCACTCTCCAACTGTTTTCGGAGGTAAGCAACACGAGCGTCATTCCTAGCTTGGTCCAATGTGGGTAAGTGTATCCTAAGCATCCTTAGCTATTTGCAAGAGCGTATGTGAGGAATAATGGCACGTTGATAGACAAAGCTATCAATGCATGTGCCTGGGCATCTCTGCCATCCCAACAAATTTGCTCTGTAGTAGGTGCAGCAGAAACCGCAGTACGAACAGGAATATGCAGAATATCATGATCTTCGACACCTTCTCCATCAGCTTCAGTACCTGCAGTTGTAACAGTTGCAGGTGTGATAGGATGTTTTTTCGACACCCTGCACAATGTTCCAAGTCCTTTTGCAACCAACACATGTCGCATCATATAATCCCATAACGGGTAGTTGGTACCATCCAACTTATCCTCAACGGCCAACATACGCAATACATCACTGCTTTCAGCCATGGCCGGTGATTAAAATACCTTGATGCAGAAAATTAATTGTATCTCAAAAAGTTGAACAGAACTGCCCTGATGAATTCTGCTAGACCTGTAGCAGACTTCGAGACGCTCATATTGGCGAACAGAAACTAGTATATACCTTTGGCAGAAGAAGACAAAATAGCCTGCACAAGCGCTGCGATAGTGCGTTCGGAGGCCGAAACGAGCTCAGATCGCGATTTCGGCACCACATAGCAAAGCTGTTTTGATCTTAGAAACACGTTGAGTATGCTCACCAAAATTCATGCGATTTTGAGATTGCAAACGGAGTGTCGATGGCACCCTAGATGAAGCGACGACCTACACTGATACCAATTGTTGGAGTTAGACGTTTGCGGAAGCACGTGAACAGCACAAGGAAGAAGATGAAGCTTGGAGCACAACACACAATACTGAATCTATTACTAGAGAATGTACAAAGATAAGTAGCCCATAAGGGCAATAGACGTATATACAAGCCGAGGAAAAAAAACTTCTTAAAGAGGGAAAAAAGTTCCCCGGTGGTCCTAGAGTGTTCACACACATCAGTACCTAAATATATCAATAGGGCTGGTAGCATTCCAGATAGAAGATCTACTAGTGGCTTTCTATTCTCACTTGGGAGTGTAGCTATTACATGGAGCAGTAAGAAGCAACCCACTATTGCTTTGTCGAGTATAGAGGTTGAGTATAGAGGCGTTGCAATGGCAGCATGTGAGCCATCATGGCTACTTGTAGATTTAGGTGTGAAAGTGCAAAAGCCTATCACCATCTATTGTGATAATCTAAGCAACATACAGTTAGCATGGAATCCTATTTTTCATGCTAGAACAAAGCATATTGAGGTATATTAACACTTCATCAAAGAGAAGGTATTAGCAGATGATATTGATCTTGTTTATGTGAGAACGGATGAGTAGGTTGCTGATATTTTCACTATAGAACTTGGAGCAGAAAAGCTGAAGAAGTTTCAAAAGATGCTTGGATTAGAGGACATGATGTTGAGCTTGAGGGGGAGTGTTGAGATATTAACCTCAACATGTGATGATCGAGGATGACACGTATCACTTTTTTATTTTTGACAAGTATAGTGGTCATGTCGATATATGTTAGTGATACTTCATTGAGCTTTACTAGATTTATCTATCAAGAGTGATGGCACATTTTTTTCTTGCCACCTCACTCATTCGCAGACATTAGGATTTTCCTTATATACTGTTCTTTATATATTGCACTTGTATTGATTGTTTTAGGTCATTCTTGTACATTCCTTTTATGTAATAGAAGAAGAAGAAGAAGATCATTCTTCCTTGCCTCAATTTGTGTGTGTGTGTGTGTGTGTGCTTCTCTTTGATTATGAGAGTGTGTGCGTGTGTGAGCTCTCTTCCTTATCTCCTTCCTCATGATAGAAAGGAAGTGGAAGAGACAGATTTTGCAACACTAGAGGTAGAGATGGACACAACTTCAACAACAACAACAATAGAAGTCACAATAGAAAGGAATTCAACCATTATTTAGAAGATCAACCACATGAAGACTCATTTCTTCTAATGAATCTCAACCACAAAGAAGTTAAAGAAGATGATCATTTGTTCTACATAGATTCAGGATGTTCAAACCATATTGAAGGCAACATTGCTCTTCTATGTGACTTGAAAAGTCCAAAGCATAGACATGAAGTACAAACATGGGATGAAACTAAGCACAATGTGGAGAAGATTGGTGATGTCAAAGATTTTAATGGTAGGACAAAGATTTTGAGTAAGGTTCTTTATGTACCCATTATCACTAAAAACCTAATAAGTGTAGGCCAAATAGTTGAAAAGGGCTTGCAAGTTAGGTTCACCCAACATAAAGCTTTTGTGGAAGACCCATGTCAAGGCTTTGAGAAGATATCCAAAGTTGAGAAGCATGGTATGCTCTTTACTTTTGAAGTAGGAGAACCCTAGAACATAGCTCTATTGAACTTTGGGTCTCAAATGCTAAGTGAGCTTGAAGTGTGGCATAAGAGACTTGCTCATCTGAATGAAAGAGCCTTGACGGATATATGTAGGGATCAAAGTTTTCTAGGGTTGCCAAACATATCAAAGCAACACATGATCAATAGATGTAATGCATGTAAAATTAGGAAGGTACAAAAAAAACCATTCAACCACAAAGGCTACATCCACAACAACCTTTTGGACCTAGTGCACATTGATGTGTGGGGACCAAGTCATGAACTTTCATTGGTTGGATCAAGGTATTATGTTTCCTTTGTTGATGATCATAGTAGATGGACCATTATCTATTTCATCAAGAACAAGAATGAAGTGTTTGGATGCTTCAAGAATTAGCTAGCACATGTGGTGAATCATATAGGTAGATCATTGAAGAAACTCAGATCTAATTGAGGGAGAGAATACTTCTCTAAAGATTTTGATTAGTTCTTGCAAGATAAATGCATCAAAGGGAAGTGAATACTAGTTATTCTCCTCAGTTGAATGGAATTGCAGAGAGAAGAAATAAGAATCTAGTTGGATTAGCTAGAACAATGCTTGAAGGAAGAATTTTCCACACTATTTATTTGGGAAGAAGCGATCTCAATAGTTGTATATCTTATGAACAAAATCCCATCCAAATATCTTCAAGATATGATGCCTTATGAAGCTTGGAATGGTAGAAAACAAAGTCTAGGTCATTGCAAGGTATTAGGTTCTTTAGCTTTTGTACATGTACCTTCACAAATCAGAGTTAAACTTGATGAGAGGGCAACCAAGGTAGTGTTCATTGGTTATGATTGAACTCAGATGGGCCACAAGTTTTATAATAATTTTACCAAGTAATTCACCACAAGAAGGGATGTTGTGTTTAAAGAACATAGCTCATCGTATGATGAATACAAATAGAAGGTAAACCTACCATAAGATCTTGATTCTAATTTCCATACATTAGGTAACAAGCATGATACACAGATCCAAATACAAGCTATGGAAGTCAAGAGGAAAGGCTAAAATGCAAGAATGTGGAGAATTCTCCAAGCATAGTCCTAGAAGGTCAACAAGAGAAAAAAAGCAACCTGAAAGGTATGGGTATGATTCTACATTTGTTACAAAGCATTCAATTCACTTGCAAAAAGAGTCAATTTCAAAAGGACCTTCAACATATGAAGAAGCTAAAGCTAATCCTAATTCCGAAAAAGCAATGAAAGAGGAGATAGAAGCATTGAAAGAAATGGATACTTGGGAGTTGGTTCCAATGCAAGCTAATCATAAGGTAATAGGTTGCAGATGGGTTTATAAGCTAAAAAGAAATTATAATGGATCAATTTGTAGGTAATAAGCCAGATTAGTTTCCAAAGGATATGCTCAAACTCATGGTATAGACTAGGAGAAGACCTTCTCACTAGTTGCAAAGATGACTACAATCAAGATATTGCTAAATGTGGTTGTTGCAAGAAATTGGAGACTACTTCAAATAGATGTGAAGAGTGCATTTCTCAATGGTTGGGTAAGTGAAGAGGTATACATGTCACAATCTCCAAGATTTGAAAACCATAATTATACATCTTATGTATGCAGACTCAAAAAGGCATTGTATGGATTGAAACAAGCTCTTAGAGCTTGGAATTTCATATTGGTAACCTATCTTCAACATCAAGGTTTCAGGTCAAGCAATGCAGACCCTTCTTTGTTCATTAAGAAGAATCACAATGAAGTTATCTATTTGTGTCTATATGTAGATCACATAATTGTGACAGGAGATGACTTGCATGGCATACAAAGGATCAAAATGCATATGCAAGAGGAGTTCAAAATCAGTGATTTAGGTGAGCTCACATTCTTCTTAGGTATGCACATCATATACATAGATGACGGAATGTATTTGACTCAGAGGAGATATATTCAGGATCTACTTCTAAAGTTCAAAATGAAGAACACTAAAGTTGCACGTACACCTTTGGAGATGAATCATAAACTTAGCATTTATGAAGGTGAGAAAATTAAATACATTAAAGAGTATCAAATCTTGGTAGGTATCTTGATATATGCTACTCATACAAGGGTATATATCTCATATAGTGTAGGATTTCTAAGCCAATTCATGCATTCACCAAGAAGGCCACGCATGGATGTAGCTAAGAGAGTGCTCAAGTACCTCAAGGGAACAATCAATGAAGGTATATTCTATCCTTACTCTTCAAATTTGGATATCAAAATCTATTTAGATGTAGATTGGGTAGGAGCTAAGCATGATAGCAGAAGTACCTTTGGTTACTTAGCATTTGCAAGTTCAAAGCTAGTATCATGGAGTCCCAAGAAGCAACCAATAGTTGCTTTATCCTCAACTAAATCAGAGTATAGAGGTTTGACTATAGAAACTCAAGAGGCAATATGGTTAAGAGAATTGTACTCAGATTTGGGACTTGTGAGTTCAGAACCAATATTTGGAGATAATGTAAGCTCCATGCATCTAGCAGCAAACCCTATTTTCCATGCAAGAACCAAACACATAGAGATTCATTACCACTTCATTAGAGAGAAGCTCATGGAAAAAGAGATTGATGTTTTCTTTTGTTCCAACTGAAAAGCAAGTAGAAGATATGATGACAAAGGCACTTGATGGAATAAAGCTTTGTAGATTTAAATCAATGACAGGTATTCAACCTATTAGAGAATGAAGACTCAAGCATACTTTAGCTTGAGCGGGAGCCGTTGGAACATCAAGCTTATACTATGGTTGAGGTGGATTTATTTTATAGTATTTTCATAAGAATTTTTTATGGATCATTTACATGTAAAAGCCTAGAGCTTTAAACTTGTAAAAGGAGAAAAGGAGAGCTCAAATTCTGCGAATTTGAGGTGGTTGATCTTGAAAATCAATCAATCAATCAATCACCAAAAAGTAGATCAGATTAGATCTTCACTTTTCCTAGATTGTAGGAAAGTGGATTGATTCTCTTCAATCCTACCTTGATATGAAATCAAAATCCACTTGTAGAAGTTGTGGAACACTTCAAGAGTCTATATAAAAACTTATCACTTGTACATTACATTGACACATATACTTTCTGTCATCATTGTGTTGCGCCTTTATTTCTCTGCACCATCTTCTTCAACAACAGTGAACTTGCAAAGGTTGATGTCTATAGAGCTACAAATTGGATGACTGGGCATTCATTGGAAAGGTATAATTCTCTATTCTATGTATGAAAATGGTCATATCATGTGTTTCAGTAGAGTTTGAGCAATCTCAATTTTACTCTCTCAAGGTCTATTTTGCACAACCCTAAAAAATCGGGGGTACCTCTGTTGAGTGTTAAGTTCATTCTAGAAGCATATCATGCTCATTACTTGTAATCTTGTGCATTTTAGACATTTAACTCTGTTGGCTGCTATGAGCATTTGAAGCTAATTACTTCATCCAAAGATAGCAAGTTTCTTGAGCTAGTCAAAGTCCAAACTTATTTGTTTTGTAAAAATCTTTCTCTTTAATGCTCCAAAGTACATAGTGAATTTTATTGCACTAATCACATGCCTGTAAGGTCTATGTTATTGTGCAAGATCTCAAGGACTAGTCCTATGCTGGTTGGGTGGACCAAACTTCATCACTTGGGAACTCACTTTTCTACCTCTCGAAAGCTTCTCCAAGTCCTCTCAAATCAATATGTGGTTCCTTGGAGGCGTTATGATGCTCTTACCCATGCTATAGACATGCTCTAAAAACTTGCGAGTTGGTGGCCTATCATGATAGGTTGAACCTACGAGCAAGGAGATGCTAAAACAAGGAAAGTTTCTTACTTGCAGATGTTTTTGAGTCTAGTCATAGAATGAAATGTTGCAAAGCAACTCAGGCACATTGCCAAACAAAATCAACACTCACACTCTTTCTCTCTCTCGCTCTCACATGCAAATAAGGGAAATAGGGTGAATGTGGGTGTATATGGAAAAAATCAAAAAAATTGGTGATGATTATAATGCATGGCTATGAGAGATAGAAGTATAGGAGTTGAAATGAAGCAAGAAAAACACAAAAAAATACAAAATCTTGCAAAAAACTCTAACTACTTACCTTCCAATGCCTATCTCATAGCACTCTTACCATCACACATTCGTCCTTGAGCACGTCCTTGACAATGGCACCAAATTTGGTGTTGCTCTAGACAAGGGTAAGTATCACATCATGGAGCTCCACCTCCTTAATTGACAATCCGCAAAGATGTAAGGATAATATGAAAATCATGAATGACTGTTGTGCGAGATGGTGAAATTAAGAAGCACACTAGTGTACACACATGCACATGCATACACAAGAGACAATAGGAGAGGCAATGGAAGGAACAACACTTCTACTCATTAGTTTTTTTTTTTTAATTTCTTACAAAACTCACACCTCAAACTAGCTAACCCCAAAATGTGTTCTCTAGATGTATTTATAGTTTTTGAGGTGAAGTGATCGGTTTCACATCTAATGACTGGCGTAGTTAAAATTTATGTCCTAAGCTATTTTTGAGGTATCAAATGAGGTCCAAAAAATATGAAAATTGGTAATCACATTCTATCTAAGTTCCTCAAGATTGAGGACTCCTCTGCTTCCACAAAATGGGACATTGCAAGGTCAAACTGGGTAGTTTTATGTTACATTGGTTAGTTATTAAAATCACTATTGTTGCTTTTGATGAGTTCTGATCATTGTAAATCAATATTGAGTTCTGATCATTGTAATGTTGGGGCCCCCTTTGGTCACATTCCTCGGCTTCTTACATGCTTCCTCTTTTTGTGTGTCATGAGTTGTTGCCAACACTGATAACATTATCCTACATGAAAGTCTTTTGTTGGGGGTTATTGGTCCAACAAATTGGATTCCCCACTTCACAAATGATCTAGCACTCATCACTGGTCTGAGAGGCATTCTTTCATAAAGGATACTTTATTCTTTGATATATATTGCATCTTTCTACATAGCTTCTTTCATCCATGTGCAAAGTAGGCCACCATCAGCCAACAAAAAGGATATGTTTGACTATTTGTTCAAGGAAAAAATGTCCTCTTAAAGCTCTTGAGTGAGACATTTCTAAGATTGGGAAATATTTTGTGGATGCACAAGCATAAAATTTTTGCTTCCCTCTCTTGTATAACGGATTCTCAATAAGTGAATAATCTTTTGAGTCAAACAAATTTATTCTTGCAAGAGTATGCCTTCTAGAGAATTATGTTGTGAAGATAATCTACAATGGGCTTACTCCATTCTGGTGGTATTGTCACTTGATATAAAGTTGAGTGCTCAGTGGTGGATATATTGATGCAAAACTAAAAATTATAGCAATAATCATGAATTTATTTACATGTAAGTTTTGTAATGTTTTAATTTGGGGAAAATGCCATCTCAAACTAGCAATGTGGGCTTGTGTCAAAAGATCCCACTTTTCATCTTCTTCCACACAACAATATAGACTCCTTGTTCCTCTTTTCTATACATGCATCCAACTATAATCTACACATCTTTGTCTTCTCTAATTTCTTTCCTCTTTGTAGGGAGTAAACCATATATGAGTAAAGGGACATAAGGTTCAATCCACTTTGGTACTATGTCTAGATTGAGCAGATAGGCATCAATCAATTCATATGGTACCCCATTGGGTGGTTTGCCATTTGTTAACCTAGAAAGGTGATCTGCTCACATGTGTGTATTAGCTTTCTTGAGTGTGTCTTCAAGGTCAAAATACATTGATAAGATATATTTTCATACTAGTCTTCTAGTGTTGTAGGGAATATTTACAAGGTAGAGAAGACCTTGATTTCCACAAAAAACTTAAACTTATTTTCAAGAAAATAATGTTGAAATATTTTTGTGCCATATATCATTCTCAAACCTTCTCCTTCTATCATAATATAATTGCATTGATGAGTTTTTGACTAGCATAGGCAACAGGAAAATCAATCCGACCTTCATTTGTAGGTTGTGCTAATATATAACCTATTTCATAATTAGAAGCATCAACATGTACATGGAAAATTTCATTCCAATCTAGAACTTTTGGCATGGGATTTGTGGCAAGCTTGTGTTTTAGCTATTTAAATGCTTTTTCACACTCCTCGACCCATTCAAATTTAGTGATCAAGGCATAGAGTAGCCCTAGCAATAATTGTGTACATGTGGATGAACCTATAGTAGTATCCACAATGGCCCATGAAAGCCTCAATTTCCTTGATATTCCTAGGCTTTGGCAGATTTATTGTTGCCTTGATCTTTTCCTCATTTGTAAAAATTCCATTCTTTGAGACAATTTGTCCCAATTTCTTTCCTTGTTTCACTATGTAGACACATTTCTTGGGATTCAGCAAGACTCTATAGTATCAACACTCGGAAAAACGACTTTTCTAGCATATGAATATGCTCATTTCTTAGTGCAAAGCATGTGCATACATCATCCACATAAACCTCCAGATATTTCCTGGGGGTCTCTTTGAAGACATGACACATTAGTCTTTGGAAAGTTGAAAGGACATTTGTTAGACCAAATGGCATAATGTTGAATGCATATATCTCCCATCCCCCCCCCCCCACTCAATAGCAAAGGTAGATTTGTTTTTCTCTTCAAGTAGAATTGCAACCTTAATTATAGCTTGAGAAACCATCTAAAAAGCTATAAAACTCCTTTTTAGCTAACCTTTCTAGTTATCTGTGATCAAAAGTGGATAACTATCTCTTATCATGGAGGTAGCATTAACCTTTTCTAGATTGATGTCGACTCTTAGCTTTCCATTTTTCTTGGGCATGAGAACTATGGGGGACACCCATTCGGTGTGCTCAATCTCATTAATCAAACATATTTCTAAGGTTGTATCAATCTCCTCTTTTATCTTGGCCAAATATTCATCACTATAATTGTAATGCCTTTGTTTAGAGGGTTTTGCATCAAGTGCCATAGGGATTCTATGGTCACAAATCTAAGGGTCAACACCCTTTAAATCTCTATAAGAACAAGCAAAAACATCCCTATACTATTGGAACAACTCTTTGAGTTGAGTCTCTTCTATTTTAGATATGTCACTTCAAACATATGTGCACTTTTCTTCTCCATCTTCTACAGTGACAACCACTTTCTTCTTCATTCCTTGGTTTTCATATGAGTCTTCTATCTTGGCTTGTCTGTTAAGTCTCAATGTTATCACATTTTGACTTTCTACCTCATATTCCTTGAAATATTCAAGACGATCAAAGTCATGTAATATTATAACTACTGAGGTAATACACTCAACATCTAGTTATTGGACTTTGTATAGGGGATATGTATAATTTGTAGGATCCCTTATACAATCATTAGCATGACTTTTGGTTAGGAACATATTTTGAATCAAACATAGGTCCCATGTGGATTGAAACTAGGTCATCTCATCCAAACTTTCTCTTGAACTAACAATGGTTGCTCCCCTTCCTCACTTTCCTCAACAACCAGTACCATGAACAATCCGTTAAGATCATAACCTTTAGTGTCACAATGTTCTAGTATTAATGAATTCTCATTAATAGAATGGAGGCTAGGATTTTCAAACCATGGGGTTAACTCTTCATCATTAAACCTCTTAAGAATATAAGTTGGATCTTCAATATATTTCTCTTGAATCACCAAATCAATGGGGTCTCTTTGTGCTAATCATCATTGTTCTCTATGACCTTGCCTAAAAACCCACAAGTTTGTGTCCTCATCCATCAAGGACTTAGATTTTGACGATTTATCCAAGGGGAAATCATATACATCTTTATGCACATTGTTCTACTGTATGGGAAGGATGTCTTAATGCTCCAATGTGTGGACATTGATTCTAGTCATAATCCCTAATTGTTGCAAGTATATAGCATTTCTACTCCAATCTTGCACCACTTTCAATCAGTGCATAAATGATGTTTCTATAATCATCTTTTAATTAAGTTCTTGGCAAAAATTGCAAAAAGCTAGAGTGTGGTCAAATTCTACTCCATATGTGTTTAGTTTTACATTTTCAAGCAAACCAATGGGTCTCCAAATATGTGCATCAGCAAAGCGTAGCTCTAGATGAGTGGAACACAATGCAGGTTTTCGTAACTTTTCCCATGGGATTCAGTGCTATTGCTATGTTTAATCCACTATCTAAAATAGATTTTTTCATGTGTGCATTGAACAAGATAGGTAGGCAAGTATTACTTGCATTTGCTATATTCTCCTACCTTGTCAATTGCACTTCTTTTACACTCAAACAATTTAAACTAAGTTTTTCCCTAAAGGTTCATTTTGATTGAGGTTTGGGTCCATATGTTTGGCCATATATTGCCATTATTGTGGCTTTTTGTGCAATAATTCTTCTATATTCAAGGTGCATTTCACTTGAGTATTCCTTAAGCGATCAATATTGAGTGTTTTAATTATGCTGGCTATGGAATATCTAATGGAAGTTGCCTCTTTAATGGCAGATTCTTTCTCATATTCTCTAGTGTACTGTGGAAATTCCAAGATCTTCATCTTCTCCTAATTCTATTGAGAGATCAATCCATAATATGATTTCATTCAAGGATAATCAGTGAGTTAGGATTCCTCATGATCTTGGATCTCTTTTAGTGGAGGTTCCTCTCTGTCTTTCCTTTCTTTTTTCTATGTAGCTTCTTGCACTTGGTCCCATAAGTATTTTGCTATTTCTCTTCAACTTCATGCATCACCAAGCTTATTTTAGTCTCAATAGGATTTTCCTTTGGCCCTATCCCTTTGATAGGATTTGCATGAGATATGTGTAGGTCTTGGTCCATCATAGAAATGAGCATAGGATTTTGAACTACCAAAGAATGATGCCTCTCTCTAATTATGCTAGCTTCTTTGAGAATCCTTTAATTCAACTCGATGAGGTGTTTTCACATGCTAAGACTTTGTTTTTCTAATTGGGTATTGGGGTAACACTACTGATGTGTTTCCAAATTTGGATTGTTTTTTACCTGTTCCTCATAGGGTTTAAATATCATTTCAAGATCCTCAAGGAGTGGATCTACAAGCATTGAACCTCCCTTCTTCTTCCTAGAAACTTTTTTAGATAATACTAATTTTTCTTAAGAAATCTAAATAAGTGCATCTTGTAGCTCTTTTTCTAAGCTATTCATCTTTTTCTCCTATTTCTAGGTGATCTTCTCCTTATATTGTCCCCAAATCAAGTTCTTTCTGTTCATCTTTTTATATCCAAATAGCTTTTGATTGAGGGATTGAGGTGAAGATCTTCTTCCTCATTTGATTGTTCAACCTCTTTCTTTTTAGTTTTGGTACATGTAACTACTTGAAGAGGCACTTGACCTTCATACTCACTACTCCATTCCATGATTTCCACCATTTTGATGATTTCTATAATGTTTTCTGGGTTATGAGGTCATTGTTTAATCAAATGATCCTTTTTGTAGTCCTTGCAAAATCCTTCAACCTTCCATCTACACGTCCTAGAAGGTTTCGAGAAATCGTTTAGATAGTGTTTTCCACCACATCTATAGCATGGAACTTTAGGAGTGCTTGCATCTTAAGAGAATTATTGTCTTTGGCCTATAGCTTATTTGCCTACCTAGTAAATTCATGTGATACACTTATCTGTCAAAGTTGGGTTATTGTTACTGCTCGTAAGATCATAGGTTTCTTCTTGATACCACTTATTATCATTGTAAGTATCTTCTATATATTCATTTCTATCCTCAAAATATGATTCTAAATACCTAGGGATTGTATCAACCATTAGTGGTTCCGCATGTATAATATCTCTTTAGATTTCTTCCTTGGTATGCTTGACTAGCACAAAAATTGGAGATTAAGGTGGATGTTGATCCAAAATAGACATGTAGCCTCTTGATTGCCTTGATTATACCTAGTTTCACCATAATAAGATTCTCTATAATATTTTTGTTGGTTCTTCGATGGATTTCCATATGCATCCCTAGGAGGATACATAGGTTTAGACTAATATTGTTCTTTATGTTGGTATTGAGGTTGTTGGTATTGTTGTTCAGGTGGCCTACTTTAATTTATAGGTTGATACATGGGAATCATATTGCACATATAAGTGGGGTGATCCCCATTACATATCTGGCATCTTCTTAATGGTTGAGTTCTCTAGTCATAGGGCACATTTTGTTGCTCTTTATCTTGATCCATCTGAAGTTTCTTAACTACCAAGTCATCTATCTCTTTAATTGAAGATTTTGTTGAGCTAGAGGAAGTTCAAGATTCACTCTTGGTGTCAAGGGGTAAATTTTCAAATTTACATTTAGATTGTCTTCCAAGTCCACATGTTCCATGATGCATTCATTCACATTTGTGATCTTAAAAATGTATATAAGTGATCATAGTTGTCCATTAGTTAATACCTCAAGGAATAGAGAGATCAGCTTCTTTTTAGGTGGACCCTCACCAGGTAGGCATTGTTGGAGTTACACGTCTGCAAAAGCATGCGAACAGCACGAGGAAGAAGAAGAAGCTTGGAGCACAACACACAATACTGAATGTATTACTAGAGAATGTACAAAGATAAGTAGCCCATTAGGGAAATAGGCATATATACAAGCCGAGGGAAAAAAAAACTCCTAAAGAGGGAAAAAAGTGCCCCTGCGGTCCTAGTGTGTTCACACACATCACTACCTAAATATATCAACAAATCCCCCCTGGGAGTGATGCGGTGAACAAGGAGCTAGCACTCATGTATAAGGAAGTGCCAAGCTATGTGGAAATCACTTCACAAAAGGAAGTAAGCCCAAAGCTTTTCGGAAAGCTTCGAACTTCTCCCTAGGCAGAGCCTTCGTGAAAAGGTCTACTATGTTCTCCTGTGTGGGCACATATGCCAAGCTAATCTCCCCAGCAGAGAACCTCTCCCTGACATAGTGATAATACACCTCAATGTGCTTAGTGCGAGCATGGAACACAAGGTTCCTCGCAACTGCCAATGAGCTCTAACTGTCAGTGAAGATGGTGGTGGCAGAAGACTGGCCAACACCCAAATGAGCCATAAGGCGTCTGAGCCACACACACTCAACAGTCGCTGTGAAAGCTGCCCTATACTCAGCCTCACAACTAGAAGTGGCCACAGTAGGCTGCTTCTTGCTCAAACAAGATATCCATGAGCTACCAAGCATGAAGCAAAAACCACTGGTGGACACATGAGTGTCATAGCAACCAGCCCAATCTGAGTCAGAAAAAGCATGCAAATCTGGCGGTAGTGATCCCCCCTTGGGATAAAAAACCCAAGTAGCCGAGTACCACTCAAGTAGCAAAAGATGCGCTTAACCGCCTTCCAATGTGTGACTCTTGGGCAATGCATAAACATGCTCATCTGTGAAACAGAAAACTGAATATCTGGCCGAGTAATGCATAAATAAATCAAGCATCCAACAGCCTGCTGATAGAGAACAGCATCAAATGCATCTCCAGCATCATGAAGACTCAATCCTAAACCTGTCTCCATAGGAGTAGCAATAGGCTTACAGTCTTCAAGGCCAAAATGCTGCAATAATGTGTCAATATATTTCGTTTGACACAAAGCCATCCCTCCATCAACTTGCATAAACTAAATGCCCGAATAGTGATGCAAACGCCCCAAATCAGACATCTCAAATGAGGCATGAAAATCAGCCTTAAAATAAGTAATATGCTTCTCAATAGGACCAGTGAGCAGCACGTCGTCAACATAGACAACAATGATCAGAAGCACATCATTAGCACGCTTAACATATAAGGTGCTTTCAATTGGATTGTTCTCAAAACCATGTCCAATCAGATAGGCATGTATCTTCTCATACCAAGCACGTGGTGCTTGCTTTAAACCATATAATGCCTTCTTTAACCTCCACACCTGGTTTTCATGCCCTTTCTGCACAAAGCCACGAGGCTGAAAAACATACACTTCTTCATGCAAGTCACCATTCAAAAATGTTGTTTTAATGTCCAACTGATGTACATTCCAACCATGATGGGTTGCAACTGCACAAATGCTCCGAACAGTAGTCATACGGCATGTAGGTGCAAAGGTCTCATCAAAATCAATGCCTCTTTCCTGCGCATAACCCTTTGCAACAAGCCTAGCCTTATACCTGTCAACTGTACCATCAAGTTTACGCTTCAGCTTGTATACCCACTTAGTGCCAATGGCCTTCTTGCCAGGAGGCAAGTCACATAAAGACCATGTACCATTCTTCATTATAGCATCATATTCAGATTGCATAGCAGCCATCCATTTTTCTGAATTTTGTGCTTCATCAAAAGAAACAGGCTCATTCTCATCACAGAGACTAGATGCAGCCATAGCGTATCAATCTGATGTAAAGGAGGCACTATGAGAGCCTAAACGAGTACGATATGACAAAGGTGCATCTAATTTGCTGTCACACAAAGTTTGCACCAGCCATTGTGGCATAGTTTTTGCCTCCTCAATATCAGCTCTCTCATCAACAAGTGCATCATGTAAATCTACATCAGAAATGGACTGATCTACATCATCATATGAAACCTGCAAAGGCTAAGAAGTTGCCTCATTAGGACCAGCACTAGACTCTCCACCTGTAAAAAGAGGCATCAAAGTATCATACATGTCTTTGGAGCTAACAGATGTCTCCTTGGTACATGAAAGCAATGGCTGAATAGCATCTTCCACAAAAACAACATCACGGCTAACTAGAATGCGTTTAGTTTGTGGATGATACAGACGATAGCCTTTACTTTCAGAACTGTACCCAACAAAAATACATTTTACTGCCTTATCATCCAATTTTCTGCGATATTTTTCAGGCAGTAATGCATATGCCAAACAACCAAAAACACGTAGATGAGCAACAGATGGCTTGCGGTCGTGCCAAGCCTCATATGGAGTGATAGACTGCAGCGCTTTAGTGGGACACCTGTTAAGTACATATGCTGCACACATGACAGCCTCAAGCCAGAAACTATGTGGTAAAGCCTGACTCTTGACCATACACATCGCCATCTCCATGAGTGACATGTTCTTCCGTTCAGCAACTCCATTCTGTTGAGGTGTATATGGCACTGTACACTGGTGTTTTATCCCACGTTCAGCCAGAAATGCATTAAAATCAGAAGACATATATTCCCCCCCTCGATCAGAACGGAGGGTGCCCATTTTACATGCTAACAGATTTTCAGCCAAAACCAAAAACTATTTGAAGCACAAAAACACTTCGGAGTTTGCCTTCAATGGATATACCCATGCATGCCTGGAAAAATCGTCAATGAAAGTCACGAAGTAAAGATAGTTTCCAAAAGAAGGTGTCTGCATAGGACCACAGACATCACTATGTACAAGCTGCAATTTTTGCGTAGCCCGAACTGAACCATCTTTTGGAAAGAAGGAATGCTGCGTTTTGCCCAAAATACAGCCTTCACATACATGTTTTCTAGGTGCCTCAAGCTTGGGCAAAGAAGACAGCATATCAGATTTCTGCAGGCGTAGCAAACTACCAAAATTCAGATGACCAAAGCTTTGCATCTGACGTAGCCTGAGAATCATGAATTGCACATGCCGAATCATTCACAGATCTTTCATAGTCTATGAGCTTATACAGCCCACGACATAAAATGCCATAATCGATAATAACATCGCCATTTGACAGATCATGAAATGTACATCTGTCATAAACAAATTTCACAACCAAGCCAATCTTGGCTAATGCAGAAACTGATAACAGATTCTTCTTGATCCGTGGCACAAATAAAGCATCTGACAAGTTGAAAGAACTACCATCAGCAGTAGTCAAAATGATCTTACCAACTCCCATAACAGGATAAGAGGAGTTGTTGGCGCATGTGACAGTATTCCCTATAGGGGCAGGCTCGAGTGAAGAAAAGAAACTGCGCTGCGAGGTAATATGTTTGGTCGCCCCACTCTCAAAGTACCAAACATCTGAGTCTATTGCAGACATGCACTGCTCATGAGAAGATGGGTCAAAACTACAAACAGTAGTAAACGCCCATTCTTCTTCCTGCACAAGATTAGCAGACTCTGTTTTTGGTGTAGAGGCTTCTGTAACAACCATTCCAGCCTCCTTTTTCTTTGCCTCTTTAGCAGCCAGTTTTGGATAGTTCTTTATGATATGATCATTCCCTTTACAGTACTTGCAAAACAATTTCTCCTTTCCTAATTTCTTCTCATCTTTATCTTGGTTCTTCGAATGTGCAGCATTTGCAGATTTCTGCTTACTAGTAGAAGAGCTCCATTTTCCTTTGCCCTTCTGACTAGCCAGGAAAGCTTGATCTGCAACACGCATAATGGACCTGTTCTGTATGGACTGATCTTCCTGCAATAGAACAGAAACTAACTCCTCAAATGATAAGGCATTCGGATTGCCTTTCATCATCGACCAAAGAGTAGAAGCAAAACTCTGATATGAATCAGGAAGACCATTCAGAACGGTCTACACAGGTGAGCTATCTGGTATAACCTCATCAGCACAAATCACCTGTTCCTTCAAATCTTTGATCTTTGTTAGGAAACTGTCTATAGAATCACCTTCATTCATGTGCTCACTCTCCAACTGTTTTCGGAGGTAAGCAACATAAGCCTCATTCCTAGCTTGGTACAATGTGGTAAGTGTATCCCAAGCATCCCTAGCTGTTCTGCAAGAGCGAATGTGAGGAATAATGGCACGTTTGACAGACAAAGCTATCAATGCATGTGCTTGGGCATCTCTGCCATCCCAACAAATCTGCTCTGTAGTAGGTGCAGCAAAAACAGCAGAACGAATAGGAATCTGCACAATATCATCTTCGACACCATCTTCATTAGCTCCACCACCTGTATTTGTAGTACATGTTGTTACAGGTGTAACAGGACGTCTTTCAACACCCTGCACAATGTTCCACAATCCTTTTGCAACCAATACATGTCGCATCATATAAGCCCATAATGGGCAGTTGGTACCATCCAACTTATCCTCAACAGCCAACATACGGAATACATCACTGCTTTCAGTCATGGCCGGTGACTAAAATACCTTGATGCAGAAAATGGATTGTATCTCAAAAAGTTGAACAGAACTGCCCAGACAAGTTCTGTTAGACCTGTAGCAGACTTCGAGACGCTTAAACTGGCGAACAAAAACTGGTATATACCTTTGGCTCAAAAAGACAAAATAGCCTGCACAAGCATTGCGATAGTGCGTTCGGAGGCCGAAACGAGCTCAGATCGCGATTTCGGCACACATAGCAAAGCTGTTTTGATCTCGAAAACACCCTGAGTATGCTTACCAAAATTCGTACGATTCTGAGACTGCAAATGGACGAGTGTCGACGGCGCCCTAGATGAAGCAACGACCTGCTCTAATACCAATTGTTGGAGTTAGACGTCTGCGGAAGCACGCGAACAGCACAAGGAAGAAGAAGAAGCTTGGAGCACAACACACAATACTGAATGTATTACTAGAGAATGTACAAAGATAAGTATCCCATTAGGGCAATAGGCGTATATACAAGCCGAGGGGAAAAAAACATCCTAAAGAGGGAAAAAAGTGCACCGGCGGTCCTAGTGTGTTCACACACATCACTACCTAAATATATCAATAGGCATTGATCTATGTATTTCTAAAATTGTCTAGCCACAACTCTCATGGAATCATGATTGGCTTGTTTGAAGCTATATATCAGAGATATTGAATCATTCTTGATTTCTCATTTGATAGCTGATGTATGAATTCCTCCACAAGAGCATTTAGATTTTTGAAAATGTCTATTGTCACTAGTTGAAACCGTAACAACCTTCTATTGTCACTAGTTAGCAAGAATGCCTTGTATTGTGAAAAAAAAAACTTGAATTTTCTTTGCCCTTAGGAATTGTTTAAGCTCGACTATGTTATCATAAGGATGAATAGACCCATCATAATATTTTTTCATGCACTTTGCCACTTGAGAATGTTGAAGGCATTGTCTTATGACTTGCACTCTCAACATAGGGTTCACCACTTGAGGATTAGCTTGCTTGTTCACCCATATGTTGATAGGTGCTACCTAAGCACATTGCTCTTGTGGTGGCATTCTTACTCAGAGTCTATCTTGAGGTGCTCATAGGAGTCCAGAGTTCACTTCTTCATCATGGTTTTCAAGTGGAATCTCAAATGGACTTGTATTTGTCATTCAAGTAAAATAGTGCCTTCATCACTGCTGTATTGGATGGGAGAACTTCTTCCTTGTTGTTCGTCTGTTCAGGGTCTCGTACGAGAATGTAGATAGTTCCCTCTTTTCACAAAATTTGAACTATCATGCAGCTAAGGTTTTTAATCCTAACCACTTGGTGATTAAGGCCATCTAGAAAAACGCATATCATGTGGGGATTCAATGTCTAAATTCTCTGGATCATATGATAATTCGAGTTGGCTGGGCTTGCCTCATTAGAGTTAACCGGATGAACATGCATGTCTTCAAAGGCACCCGTTTGGTTCCAATCAGTCTCCAATTCACTATTGGATGAATTCAAGAGTGATGTGTTTGGGTAAAGTTTGTTACTTTCCATTAATGAGATGTGGATTTTTTTTGGAGTTTTGTACCCCTAGGGTCCAATTGGACCTAAGGTGCATGAACAATGATGTGTATGTAGCATATGTAAGCGAAAGTTTAGTCACGTGCACATATACACTTCAATTTGCAATATGCTTTCCAATTCCTACTTAGTGTTTTATAACCATAATCAATCAAAACCAATGCTTAAAACTTGAAGCCCTTTTAGTTGAAACATGATGAATTTAGATTTTAACTTAAAGCATCTATGTGCACAATTTCTTCTCAAGGAAAAAAAATCAACAGTAATTCAATAACTTGCTTTAAGATGTGTTTTGGTGCTCTTCAAAAATCCAACACAAAGTGCTAAAGAGGATTACAATTCCTCAAAAATGAATGTACAAGTGAAGGCTAAAGATATATTCCAATTAATGTCCTTTTCAATTGCTCACACAATCATTCAAAGCAATGATTGCACAATTTCCTTAACAAAATATATTCACTTTAGATGCTTTCCCACTAAGATTATTTTGTATGGTTTATGTCACATCTTGTTTTGATGTATGTCTCACTCAACTTTCTTTTCTTCCACATTATGTGTGCGAAGAGATGGTTAAAAAATGGTCAAAAGATTGTTGGAAACTAGTTGGGTAAATGTATGGGGTGGTGATAATTTAGGGTCAATCACTTGGTTGATGGATGTTTCTCATAGACAATGATAGTCCTTTGAATGCACACAAGGGACTTGGATGCCTTTACTTCCTATTGGAACAAGCTTTCAAACTACCTCAATGCATTCATAACTTTTCTAAGTTTTTTTTTTATGAGATTGATCTAGGAAATTTTATAAGTGAGTTGAATTTGAGGCACACTTAGGATTTGATTTAGTTTTTGTGCTTTTTTAGAAAATGGTATAACTTCGTTCAGGCTATGCAAGCTAAGTTGCATGGTGTCAATCTAATATTTTTAGCTCACATTATGATCAAAACACTAATCAAGGTATATTTTATTTATCAAGGGATGAAAATGCATTTTTGTCACCTTGCGAAATAATTTTTCCTTTTTTCTACAAAGTTATGTGAATCTTTAAAGGTACACAACCCAAATTGAATTGCACCAATCTGATATTTGTACCTCAAGTTATGATCAAAACATTGATCAAGGTAGAGTTTCTTTATCGATGGACAAAAAAAAATCATTTTTTACCACCCTCTCATGTGAATCATTTTTTCCTCTACTCTACAAAATTGTATAATTTCTAGCAACCTAGACAACCCAAGTCAAATCCCAACAATCCAAAATTTGTAAATCAAGGTATGATCAAAACACTCATCAAGATAGGGTTTCTTTATCAAAGGGCCTTAAAAAGTAATTTTTTTTTTGTTCTATAAAGTTGTAGAACTTCTTTTAAACTATGTAGTTCATTGAATCGAATCAATGCAATATTTGTAGCTCAAGTTGTGATCAAAACACTGATCAAGGTATAGTTTCTTTATCAAGGTCTGATAAAGAGCACCTTTCTATATGAATTACCTAAAGTTCTCTATTCTATAAATTTTTAGAACTTCTTATGAGCTAACCAAGCCAAGTTAATCGAGTCAATACAATATTTATAGCTCACGTTATAAGCAAAACATTGATCAAAGCTAGAGTCCACTCAAAAATATACTCAAGCACTCTCATATAAAATGTTTTCCAATCTTCTTGAAATTTTTGCCCCAAGTTTAGAAGAACTTGCCGAATGATCGGGAGAAAGAAAAGTTGAAAGAAACAAAATTTTTTACTCTATTGAAAGTAAAAAATCAGAAATCCTTCTTACAATTAATAAAGTTGCACTCTTTAACTCTAATTCTACCCCTAGAGGTAAGAGAAATGAACAAAATGGGACATTTTTTGTGGAAAAAGAAGTTATCTCACTTACAAAGCAAATGATTACAAGTGCAGGATGAATTAAGTGCATAATTAAAAATCCGTCACATAAGTTACCTTGCCATAAGAGTTGCTCTCCTCAACATGGCATGCTCATACACCTTTAATTTGACAAAATCTCCTACTTGTGATCAACACCATAACTAGAGAGAATTGATAGGTGTCTCGTCAAGCTTCTTGTATCAACTCTCAACTTCCCTAATCATCCAAATATGAGACTCATGTTGTGTGAGAAGTGATCAACAAACAAAAGATCGATCCCCGATAAATGGTATGGTTTTTATCAACCCTCAATAAATGGTATAGTTTTGATCAACTCACAAGAAATTTTGTGGTTTTGATCAGCCTCTAATCAAAAGAGAAATATCAACCCCTGATAAAAAGGGTGAGGTTCATCGTCATCACCAAATTAGGAAAAAGTCCCTCACACATGAGATCGTGGAATTTATATAGAAATTTCTTAAGACCGACCTCAAAATGAAAAGAAACCTACTCAAAGCTCTCTTTTTTTATGGATTTTTTGGAGAGAAGACTCTTCCAAGGTATATAAAATACAAAATTTATTTCTACATACAACTCTCATATTATACAAGGTTGCAAAAAATATACAAAATATTGGAGTTTGATGTCTACAAAAGCACATGAACAAAAGAAGGAAGAAGAAAAAACTTCGAGCACAACAATATACACAATGTATTACCAAGTGAATGTATATAGATAAGTAACCAATTAGGGTTATACACATACATACAAGCTAGGGTGAAAACCTCCTAAAGAGGGAAAAAAGTGCCCCGACGATCCTAAGTGTGTTCAGACACATCACTACAAAACTATATCAACAAATCCCCCTTGGGAGTGTTGTGGCAAACAAGGAGTTGACATCATGTATAAGAAAGTAACAAGATATGTGGAAATAAATCAATACACAAAAGGAAGTAAACTTTGTGGAAATCTTCAACCTTATACCTAGGAAAAAACCTCTATGAAAGGTCTAAAACATTATTGTGTGGGCACATAAGCCAAACTAATCTCTCCATGATAAAATCTCTACCTAACACAATGATAGTGCACCTCAATGTGCTTTGTATAAGCAAGGAACACAGGGTTCCTTGTACTTGAAGTATTTTGACGATGATGCACCATGGTGTGATCTCCTTCTCAAATGCTCAACGAAGATATCCTTGGAGTAGAAAATCGAGCTCCTAGTGTTGCACACAGTACTCTGCACAGAGGCTGCAGAATACGTAGAAACACACAGTACACAGGGAGCATGAACACAGACTTCTTACGTGTTACAAATGTGATCGAACTTATAGTCTATGGTTGACCAGGCCACTATATGTTTTATTAAAGAACATATAAAAAAGTGTACAGTGGCCCTTTGGCCTTTCATATGGACATTAATGGTAACAGTAATTGCCAATGTGCTCTGACTATCAGTAAAGATGGTGGTGGCAGAAGATTGATCGACACTCAAGTTAGCCAAAAGGAATCTCAACCACATACACACTTAAAAATCATTGTAAACATTACCCTATACTCAACCTCACAACTAGAAGTGACCATAGTAGGTTCCTTGTTTCTCAACCAAGATATGCATGAGCTACCAAGCATGAAGCAAAAACCACTATGTTGCTCTAGCACAATGGTGAGAACCACGTTAAGAACCTCCACCTCCTTAATGTCAATCTGCGGAAGAGATAGAAGTAATATGAAGATCCTGAATATAAGATGAAGTGAGAATGAAGGTTAGAAGCATAGAGATGCACACACACATACACACACAATGAGGAGACAAGCAAGACACAAAGGAAGGTAGGAAATCAACTTTATTACTCAAGAACACTCTTACAAGCTCAAAATAGCTCAAAGCTCTTCTCTACTCAAACAAGCTAACCTCAAAAATGAGCTCTCTAGCTCTTTTTATAGATTCTAGACTAGTTTTGACCGGTTTCACATCTAGTGACCAACATAGTTAAAAAATAGGTTCTAGGCGCTATTTGAAAGGGTAAAAGGTGTCTAAAAATAGCCAAAATTGGTAGGCTCGTTCTACCTAAGCTCCTCAAGCTCGAGGACTCCTCGGCTTGCACAAAATGGAGCTACGAATTACAAAAGTGATTGTTCTATGTTACATATGGTACAAAAGTGATGAAAATCACTGTTGAGTGTTTGAAAAAGTAATATAAAACATATTTGTTTGAAAAAATCATCCGACTGGCTCTCTACTTCTTCGTTATGCTCTATCTTTACATGCTTCCGCGATGTCTATGCCTCTGGCTGCTTCCAACACCCCCTCCCTCTCGCTTTGGTCGTCCTCGATAGAACCTTGTTGCGGGATCTATCGGATGTAATTCTGTAGGAGGTCTTGACTGAGGGTGTGCTCTGATATTCGAATGCCTCGGGCGAGATCTGCCTCGAGTTTCTCCCAATCAATGGGTTGTGGTTCATCTGATGGCGGGAGTCAATAATGCGTGGAATATACCATCTGTTCACAGGCAAATAACTGCAAGAGGTGTGTAGGTCTGTTGATGAACACTTCTGAATGGTATTCCTAGAAACCGGTTGTGAACATTTCCTTGAAGGTCTGCTTATAGCACGCCGGTAAGTATTTGATTCGACAATGCCAGGCATAACACACCCGGAGCGATGGCGTCGTACTCATATTATATGCAAGATCTTGGTTACCATGCTCAAAGCCCGGGGTGTTTTCATGAGGTGCCTTAACACGACGGAAGACTTTAAATACAATTTGCATCATGTCAAAGATCTTGACAGTCATATGCACTACAATATCATCCATTCTGCATAAGCGAGGGATCCAGTGACGAATTGTTGCCCATCATGTATCCAATGGTTGGGGGTCCTGTGGGTGGCCTGAAATATGGATAATTGAGCCGATCCTGGCATTGCTTGTTGTTCTGTACTTTAATGGAAAATGCCTTCCAGGAGCGACGACATTGCATGGGTCCCCAACATGGGTTGTACTTCAAGTGGAGAGGTGCCTTGACCCAAGTACTCATCATCTCTAGATATTCTTGTAATAAGTCCTTGCGCCAATCTGGTTGATAGATTTCTCCTCGCTGTGCATCTAGTGGCAAATCTTCAGGCTCAAACTGGGTCGCGTGAGAGGGTTTTTTGCATGTTTCTTTTTCTATGGCGAGCTGATATTCCGCCATTAACATAAAATAAGGCTTGTATTGTAGCTCATGCCCAGATATGTATCTGCGAGGGGCCAAATGAGCAAAGTAAGGGGATTGTAAAATGCGTTCTTCAATCATTGCCATTGCGTGTAACTGCGCTTCTACCCGTGCTGAGTGGGTTCTTCCAAGTTCTTCAATTGTCTTCATCCATCCGAGAGTTGGAAGTTCGAAAGTCGTCTGGCCTTTGGCCGTGACTCGTCCGCCTGGGATGGGTTGGGGTTCATATGCTTCTTCAAAAGTTTCCTCCACCGGAATAGTCACTGTTTCTTCCTCTGCTGGTAGTTCCAGTGGGGAGTCTGGCATGGGGGGTGCTTCATATACTCCTATCCGTGATTGAAGAGTTACTACCTTTGCCCGTAATGTGTTAAGTTCCTCGATGATGTTAGGAGATGGGTCCGCAGGAGCTGGTAGTCCTTGTGATACAGGTGCTCTTAACTGCAATATCTTGTGCTCTTAACTACGCACATTGCTCTTGTGGTGGCATTCTTACTCAGAGTCTATCTTGAGGTGCTCATAGGAGTCCAGAGTTCACTTCTTCATCATGGTTTTCAAGTGGAATCTCAAATGGACTTGTTATCGTCTGAGCCCTTAATAAGTTATCGATATCTGTGACGGCCTCTTTGGTTTTTTCTTCACTTTCTAGTTCCAATGTATGATAAGCCTCTCGTAGCTCTTGGTAGCGGGTGTTCAATGAGGCATTCTCGATGGTCAGTGAATTAAGCTGCGACTGTAAATCATTGGTTGTCTTTTGCAGCGTCTGATAATTAGTTCCAAGAGATGTGAGCTCATGAAGGCACAAGTGCGTGAGTGAAAGCACACAAACATGCACACACATACACACACACGCGCACAAAGTAAGATCAAAGCAAGGAACAATGGAAAGCTTAGATTGCAAAAGAGTTCTCTTACAAAAGCTCTATTCTCAAACAAGCTAACCTCAAAAATGAGCTCTCTAGCTCTTTTTATAGTTTTTTTACTAGTTTTGGCCCTGTCCAGACCTAGTGTCCGGCCTAGTTAAAAATTAGGTTCCAAGGCTTATTTGAGGGCTCAAACGAAGTCTAAAAATTATGAAAATTGGTACGATGGTACTTCTAATACTCCTCAAGCTCGAGGACTCCTTGGCTTGAACAAAATGGAGTTATAAAAATAGATAATGGTTTTTAGTGATGAAAATCACTATTTTTGTAGGGGATTCTTCTGAAAATTTGACATACACTTCTTGGAGCTCCCTACTTGCTCCCTTTCCTTGTGTGTCCACCTTTTGATGTGCTTCCATGCTTTGTCCTTGACTTTGAGCTTCAACACTCCCCCTCCTCTCGAGTCTGTCGTCCCTGACAGACCCTTGTTGTAGTGGTTGTTCCAAGTAGTGCCTTGAGAGGGAGTGTCCCTTCTGTATGAACAAAAGTCGTCTGACTTCCAGATGTGTCTGGTTCTCCATCTATCACTGCGAGTCTTTGCAAGTTGTAGTCTCTTGGTATGTGCTTCTTCCTTGGATTCCAGCATGACTGTGTCGTTGTGAGTCTCCGTTGATGTTTTCTAGATCTTCCACAGTTGATGTTCATAGTAGTCATGCCAAGTACTCATAACCCATATTGAGAGATGGGTAAGTGTGTTCGTGCAAGGGTTGAGGAGAATATGTGCCTTGTGCACGGCCTTGTAATGTAGCCCTATGAATGCTTACTTGGGAAATGCATTGGAAGAAGTATGGTGCAAAAATTGGGGGTCTTGAGCTAAGTGCTCAAGGGTATGCCGACGAAGAGGTTTCCTAAGCTATCATGGTTATGATGTTTCCAAGGTAAAGATACTTACCATGGAGAAGGCCGATGGATGTTCATCTCTTCGTGTTGTACACTTGGCCTTTGGGATGGAACATTGTTGATGAATGTCCGTGTTGATGGTCCACTGATGAGATCTTTTGAGTGGTAGATCCTGTCTCCTCCTTTCAACGCATCATTTGCCAAATACTGAGAATTGAATTTCTTTATATTCCTTGACACACAACGTTCGATAACTACACCAAGCTTAGTTTCACATATTCTCTTTAGCTCACCATAATCAGGAGTCTTCTCATCTAGTATACATACAAAGATTTGCAGGGTACCAGAACTACCCCTTGCATATATCTCCCTGGATGCTCTCGGACATGCAGTAGTTAAGCATCACTCAAGTTGCGGACCTTCAAGCTCTTCACTCCTACCATAGTAAGAGGAAACCATAGTTGTGGATGCCATGTTTATGCCAAGTTCTTGACATCTACCAGATAAGGCAGCAATTATATCATCTGCTAACCGAGACACACTTCTATCCAAACAGATAAATGCCTAGTAATCAACAGTTCCACCTTCAACTAAGCATGACTCATTCATGTTTCATGAGCCAAACCTGGGAACAAGTTCTTCCTCTCTTTCTTTTTTTCTTTTTTCTCTTTTTTTTTTTTTTTTAGGAACACTGTCACAAAACAAGAAGACAAAGTTTAGTATCAATCAATAAAAATCTTTGACATATGTCAATGTGCTCTTGTGCCTGGGATTCTCAAGTGTGTCTATGCATGGCCGTGTAATGTGGCCCTATATTAATGCATACTTTGGAAATGCATGACCTGAATGGTGCAAAAGACAGGGTTGTGCAAGGAGCACATGGTTGTCGCTCGTCGAGGCCTGATGTCACCTGTAGATGTTGATGTCATCTTTGTTGGAGGTATCCATTGGATTTCAAGATGACCACTAATCCTTCCTCTTGATAGGGACCCATTTTAGAACCGCATTTGGCACTGTAGAGGTTTTTCAGGCGTCTTCCTTGTTGGATGCTTTCGGAACTGTGGTATCCAATGTGCTACTTGTACTTTTGGCTTCCAAACCCATAGACTTTTTGCACGTCTTCCTACTATTGTTGAAGAGCTGATTTGATCTTCTTTCGGTCTCTGTTGGGGATTCGTGGACAAGAAGGAGTTTGAGGGTTTGTAGGAGAAAAAGGAAATGATAAAAATGGAATAACAGTGAGAACTTCTGCAAGGGAATACCCTTGGAAACCTTGAATATTGATTATCCTTCAACAATTACAATGACTGCGCACAATCTAATCAATGACTAAATACCAATTCAGAGAATATCAATTACTGAAGACCAATTATCTCAAGCCCTCTAGCAGCGGCCTCTCGTGCACCAATTCTTCACCTGCTTCCCGCTTCCCTTGTGCACACCTTGCACTAAGCTTCCGCCAAGCTAAGGAATTGGTATCACGGCGCACACGCAATAGACCTTGGAACTCTTAGAATCCAACCCGCCTTCTCTGCACACTTTCCTCTTGACACATCTTGCACTCTTGAATGTCGTCGCACACTGGAGGCTCTTCTTGCTTCCTCTCTCGCTTCCTCTGAAGCTCTCTCTTGCTCCTAGCTCTCAATGTCTCCAAGAATAGCCTTTGTCCTTCTTTTGTTGAGGCCCGCCGGTTCGCGCACTCTAACTGCAATACAATCTTGGTGTCCTTTCAATGTCCCAAGATTGTCTTTTTGAACTGGTCCTCAACGACTCGCTACTTTGTCCTGTAGTGACTTTAGAACAAGAGTGACTTTCAAAATAAAATTTTTGATTGGGCGGCCCATTTCTACCTTTGCGTATGCGGCCTTCCACCTTCACCTTTCCTTTTAATTCTTTACTTTTGCACCTTAAGATTTTAAATTTATCCTTTGAACCTTAAGAGGAAAAATACTTTGCACCTTTAGTTTCAACCGGTTAGGGCTCTACAGATGCCCACCACCTAAAGATCTCTCCGTCCCGGAGAGACAACAGCGATACCAACTGAGAAATTGCAAAGACACAGAGATGAAAACAACGGAGGCAAGAAAAAAGGTAAAGGGTGTGTATATTATTGAGTTAAGAAGAAAAATATAATGCACCCTACAAGAATTATTAGAAATCAAAAGGATGAGGTAATTATTGACAAAGCGATACTGGAATCTAAGAGCAAATATTATGACTGTGGATGAGCAATTTATTTAGACTGAGGATGGCAATTTATTGTGGAGGTTGATTGAGATTGTCAGCCGAGGTTGATGGAGAAGGGGGCAAAGGAGCAGAAGCTTGTTCGATCGTAAGCTGTAGCGAACTAAGGCATTGCCTAAAATGATCCCTCTCCCGGCGGATACGTCGGCATGCAGCGTTAGCACAAAGCCCTAAGTTGGAGCGATTCTGAAGATCTTCTAAGGCTTTCATCGCAGAGTCGGCCATATCGCGATAATGATCTCTCTCTTCTTTAAGCAATCGCGCCGTTTCGTTGAGGGAGTGCCATTGAGAGGTGGCCATGCGATTGATGTTTTCTATTGTGGAGATATACTGTTGATGAACCGAAGCTGCTGCGGAAACCGAATCCAAAGAAATCTGGGATGCTTGAGCATTGCCGATAGCGACTACACTCGCGTCCTGGAGTAATTGCAAAAATGAAGGGGTTGATGGTAGGTCAAAATGCGGAGTGGGATTGGCCGGTGGAGCAGGAGGGGGAGGGGGAGGGGGAATATACGGCGGAGGAGGATGAAGGGTTGGAGTGGCAGATGGAGTGGGAAGTGAAGGATTGGGGGAAGGAAGCGGTCGACTGCCCGGGATGTTACTGATAGAGGGAGAGGTGTAATCCGGGTGAATGGGGGGCATACAGGTGGGGTTTTGAGGGTTGAGCTGTGTTTGAATGAGTGGCGTGAAAGTTGAAGAGAGGGGAGGTCTAGGGATAATGGGAGGGTTAGGCATGGATGGAGAAGGGGTAGATTTAGGAGGGAAAGGGGAAGAAGATTGGGTAGTGAAGTAGGGAACGTGAGGGGGGGTAGTCATGAATGGAGAGATGGTAGATGCAGGAGGGATAGGTGAAGAAGATTGGGCAGGGAAGGAGGTTACATCAGGGGGATTAGTCACGAATGGAGAGATGGTAGATGCAGGAGGGATAGGTGGAGAAGATTGGGCAGGGAAGGAGGTTACATCAGTGGGATTAGTCATGAATGGAGAGGTGGTGGATGCAGGAGGGATAGGCGAAGAAGATTGGGGAGGGAAGGAGGTTACATCAGGGGTTGCGGATGCGGGTGTCGATGCGGAAGCTGAGTCAATTGAGATTAGAGGGGGGGAGGGAGATGGAGCAATGGACGGTCCAGGTTGGGAAGGGAGATAAGTAGCATTGTGTGCAGAATGTGCGGGAATGTGATATAGCCAAGCTAAGAAGGGTGCAGAATAGATGGAAAATGCATGAGAGCCTCTAGAGATAGCCCCGCGGAGTCGACGGGAGCGCAAAGTCAAGGAACTATAAATGAGGGTTGCGTAAGGGTAAGGACGGCTATGGAGAAAGCAGAAAAGCGGATCGGCGATACGAATATCTGACCAGGGAAGGGAAGAGGTTTGGCTGCGTAGTAAGAAGAAAAAGATGAACGCATTGAGAAGGGTGGTCATGCGGAGCGAAAACCTAGCATTACTTTGAAAATGTGTGTTACAAAAGGCAATAGTGGCTGAGGCGGACAGTCCAGAGTATAGGAAAGGGGGAGCACGAAAATTTATTAGGGGAGACCCAATACTGGCGGCAATGTCTGGGATGAAGAGAGTGCCGGTTCTAAAATGAGGGAAGAGGCGGATAGCTTCATAAACCTGAGTAAAATTGGCGGGGTTATTGAAGAAAACATTAGCCAAGCCCCACAAGCCCGCCTGCTGAAGATCCTCAATGGAAAACATTTGACGAAGGGCAATGGTAGGTAGGGATAGATGCATTCGGATTTGCAGGTTTAAGTCAGGAGGGAGAAACAGGCGCATATAATCCCCGGTAGGGGAAGATGGGTGGGATGAATGAGACATAGATTGGGAAGGAGAAGAAGGGTGCGGAAGGGGAGGTGGGGAATAAAGGTCGGTGGAATCAGAGTGTATGGAATAAATGGGAAGATCCAGGGCCATAGGAGCTGTTGGAGTCGCTTGAACAGATTGTTCTGCCGATGAAGGAGGAGGTGGATTGGGATGGTCAGAGGGAATGGCGGAGGTAGGAGCGGAACTAGCACCCGGAGCGGGGTCCGCCATTGATGGAAATGGGGAGAAGAAGTGGAACAAAAGAAAACCTATGCAGAGGGAGAGGAATCGATGGGTTGAGGTGGTGGGAGAGGGGCAGAGGGGTTGAGGGGTGGAGGGTGTTGGGAGGAAGAGGGGGGCGCACGGGGGGAGGAAGGAGGGGGTGCGGTGGGGTTGGAGGGGGTGGGGCTGGGTGTAGAGGGGTCGGAAAGGGGGAGGTTGGGTGTCGGCCGGGGTCGGAGGGGGGGGGTTTGGGTGTAGGATGAGGGGGGGTGGTTAGGTGTAGAGCGGGGTCGGAGGGGGGGGCTGGGTGTCGGAGAGGGGGGGGTGCTGGGTGCCGCCAGTGGGGGGGGGTTGAGGTGTAGGATGAGGGGGGGGGTTGAGGTGTAGGATGAGGGGGGGGGTTGGGTGTAGAGGGGTCGGAAAGGGGGGGCGCTGTGCGTCGGAGAGGGGGGGAGGGGGGGGGGTTGGGTGTCGGCGGGGTCGGAGGGGGGGGGTTGGGTGTAGAGAGTGTTGAAGATGGGGGGGGGTGCCTGGGTGCCGCCAGTGGGGGGGGGTTGAGGTGTAGGATGGGGGGGGGGGGGGGGGGGGGGGGGGGGGGGGGGGGGGGGGGGGGGGGGGGGGGGGGGGGGGGGGGGGGGGGGGGGGGGGGGGGGGGGGGGGGGGGGGGCGGGGGGGGGGGGGGGGGGGGGGGGGGGGGGGGGGGGGGGGGGGGGGGGGGGGGGGGGGGGGGGGGGGGGGGGGGGGGGGGGGGGGGGGGGGGGGGGGGGGGGGGGGGGGGGGGGGGGGGGGGGGGGGGGTGGGTTTTTGGGGGGGGGGGGTTCGGGGTTCGGGGGGCGGGGGGGGGGGGGGGGGGGGGGGGGGGGGGGGGGGGGGGGGGGGGGGGGGGGGGGAGGGGGGGGGGTGGGGGGGGGGGGGGGGAGGGGCGAGGGGGGGGGGGGGGGGGGGGGGGGGGGGGGGGGGGGGGGGGGGGGGGGGGGGGGGGGGGGGGGGGGGGGGGGGGGGGGGGGGGGGGGGGGGGGGGGGGGGGGGGGGGGGGGGGGGGGGGGGGGGGGGGGGGGGGGGGGGGGGGGGGGGGGGGGGGGGGGGGGGGGGGGGGGGGGGGGGGAGGGGGGGGGGGGGGGGGGGGGGGGGTGGGGGGGGGTGGGGGGGGGGGGGGGGGGGGGGGGGGGGGGGGGGGGGGGGGGGGGGGGGGGGGGGGGGGGGGGGGGGGGGGGGGGGGGGGGGGGGGGGGGGGGGGGGGGGGGGGGGGGGGGGGGGGGGGGGGGGGGGGGGGGGGGGGGGGGGGGGGGGGGGGGGGGGGGGGGGGGGGGGGGGGGGGGGGGGGGGGGGGGGGGGGGGGGGGGGGGGGGGGGGGGGGGGGGGGGGGGGGGGGGGGGGGGGGGGGGGGGGGGGGGGGGGGGGGGGGGGGGGGGGGGGGGGGGGGGGGGGGGGGGGGGGGGGGGGGGGGGGGGGGGGGGGGGGGGGGGGGGGGGGGGGTGGGGGGGGGGGGGGGGGGGGGGGGGGGGGGGGGGGGGGGGGGGGGGGGGGGGGGGGGGGGGGGGGGGGGGGGGGGGGGGGGGGGGTGGGGGGGAGGGGGGGGGGGGGGGGGGGGGGGGGGGGGGGGGGGGGGGGGGGGGGGGGGGGGGGGGGGGGGGGGGGGGGGGGGGGGGGGGGGGGGGGGGGGGGGGGGGGGGGGGGGGGGGGGGGGGGGGGGGAGGGGGGGGGGGTGGGGGGGGGGGGGGGGGGGGGGGGGGGGGGGGGGTGGGGGGGGGGGGGGGGGGGGGTGGGGGGGGGGGGGGGGGGGGGGGGGGGGGGGGGGGGGGGGGGGGGGGGGGGGGGGGGGTGGGGGGGGGGGGGGGGGGGGGGGGGGGGGGGGGGGGGGGGGAGGGGGGGTGGGGGGGGGGGGGGGGGGGGGGTGGGGGGGGGGGGGGGGGGGGGGGGGGGGGGGGGGGGGGGGGGGGGGGGGGGGGGAGGGGGGGGGGGGGGGGGGGGGGGGGGGGGGGGGGGGGGGGGGGGGGGGGGGGGGGGGGGGGGGGGGGGGGGGGGGGGGGGGGGGGGGGGGGGGGGGGGGGGGGGGGGGGGGGGGGAGGGGGGGGGGGGGGGGGGGGTTGGGGGGGGGGGGGGGGGGGGGGGGGGGGGGGGGGGGGGGGGGGGGGGGGGGGGGGGGGGGAGGGGGGGGGGGGGGGG
>MU263240.1:0-17500 GCA_020310875.1 Ceratopteris richardii
TCTCTCTCTCTCTCTCTCTCTCTCCTCTCTCTCTCTCTCTCTCTCTCCCTCCCTCCCTCCCTCCCTCCCTCCCTCCCTCCCTCCCTCCCTCCCTCCCTCCCTCCCTCCCTCCCTCCCTCCCTCCCTCCCTCCCTCCCTCCCTCCCTCCCTCCCTCCCTCCCTCCCTCCCTCCCTCCCTCCCTCCCTCCCTCCCTCCCTCCCTCTCTCTCTCTCTCTCTCTCTCTCTCTCTCTCTCTCTCTCTCTCTCTCTCTCTCTCTCTCTCTCTCTCTCTCTCTCTCTCTCTCTCTCTCTCTCTCTCTCTCTCTCTCTCTCGCATGGGCAGATATCATCGACCACGACTATATCAGGAGGATATCTCACGCATCAAGACAGCCTACGACCACATGATGGAGCATAGGCGCACCACCACCCCATGGGTTGTCTTCCTTTAGGAGGCACTCAGACCACCCCCGATGTACCACATACTACACCCACCCCCACCCATTCACCAGTAGCTAGGGTGTTTTACTCACATTTTTACTCACATGTCCCCCATGTATTAGGTGGCCACTATCTGCGGAGTCAGAGCCACATCTTCCCATCCTTTTCCAGCCTTATATATCTTTGTGTCGCGATATACCTTTTATTTCATTTTATCCTCTACACAGGGTTACTACACTTGTACATGGTTTTTTGTCTCATAGGCCAAGTTTGGCCTCCAGAAGACGTTAATATGACTTTCTCTTTCTCTTTCTCTTTCTCTCTCTCTCTCCCTCCCTCCCTTCTCACCCCCTCTGTCCCCATTTAGACCCCATGTTACATAGAGACATAGCTACCACACCACCTCCATGTCGTCATTGAGAAGCTTCGAGTTTCGTCACATCAGCGCGAGATTCAGAGAGGTCGGACCAGAGGTGTCCCCCAAGAGGAGAGGTGCTGCCCAATTTGCCATACAGAGATAGAGAGTGAGGAGCACTTGATTACGAGATGCCCACCATACTTGCTACGAGCATAGTTGGTGATTGAGGACTCACACCATTTGTGCATCACCATACGAGACCAGCAGAGGGTGGGTCACCACATCACAACAGCATATGAGAGATGGGTACCCAGCAGACTACTACTGCGGTATTTCTGCGACTTGAGCAAGATCACACAGGCCAGCCTTCGAGAGGCATAAGACTCGCGCTCAAGCAGGCAGCGGCATAGAGAGTGTGACGTAGACCACGTATAACTAGGTACCAGTGACCACAACTGCATCATGAGGACATCTCTCACATGAGGATAGCCCACGACCACATGATGGAGCATCGGTGCACCACCACCACTTGGTCACCCTCTTGCAGGAGGTATTGAGTCCACCGTCGATGTACCATATACTCCACCCTCCTCCACCCATATGTACCAATAAAAGTATACATATTCACTCCCACATATGTGCCCATGTAGTAGGTGGCCATTATCTGGCGAGTCTGAGCACGCTCCCCCACGCACCACTACTTTATCTCCCATACTCCATCATTGCTAGGTACACCATCATTTTGTTGTTTTCAGCCTACATAGTTCTTTTCTCTAGTGACTAGTTTTCTTTACATGGCCACAGTTGTACATGGTTTTGTCTCATAGGCCAAGTTTGGCCTTTTGGTAGACATTAAAATCTTAATATGACTCCCTCCCTCCCTCCCCCTCTCCCTCCCTCTCTCTCTTTCATCACATCAGCTCGAGATCGAGAGGGGTTAGGCTAGAGGAGTCCCTCGAGAGGAGAGGTGCACAGTTCTAGATAGAGGAGTCACTCCAGTTGTGCATGACCACTGCAGACCAGCGGAGGATGGGGCGTTTCCTCATGGCTGCATATGAGAGACGAGATCAGATGCTAGAGCCTACACACCAGACACGGGTGAGTACCCAGCAGACTATTACTCAGTATTTTGAGCGCGTTGGTCCACATCGGACGGACCCGCCTCCCAGAGGCATAGGGCTCACACTCAAGCAAGCAGCGGCACAGAGAGTGCGACGCCGACCACATCTGGTTGGGTACCGACGACCACGACTACACCAGGAGGATACCTCACGCATCAGGATAGCCCACGACTACATGATGGAGCATAGGTGCACTACCACCACTTGGACAGGCTTCCTCCAGGAGGCACTCCTACCGCCGCCGATGTACCATATACTCCACCCACCTCCACCCATCATCAGCACTTAGGGTATACATATTCACTCCCTCATGGCTCACCTTTGTATCAGGTGGTCATTATCTGCTAAGCCAGAGCCACTCTCCCCCCCAGGCACCATTATTTTATTCCCACTACCTCCTCATTACAGGTGCCACCATCCTTTGCTGTTTTCCGCCTACACAGTTTTGTGTAGCGAGTATTTTTCTCCTTTCCATTGCTACACAGAGATTACCACAGTTGTATATGATTTTGTCTCATAGGCCAAGTTTGGCCTTTGGAAGACGTTAATATACCTTTCTCTCTCTCTCTTTCTTTCTTTCTTTCTTAAGTAGAATCCCAATCATCATGCTGAAAAATAATACAGAACTCTCTCTCTCTTCTCTCTCTCTCTCTCTCTCTCTCTCTCTCTCTCTCTCTCTCTCTCTCTCTCTCTCTCTCTCTCTCTCTCTCTCTCTCTCTCTCTCTCTCTCTCTCTCTCTCTCTCTCTCTCTCTCTCTCTCTCTCTCTCTCTCTCTCTCTCTCTCTCTCTCTCTCTCTCTCTCTCTCTCTCTCTCTCTCTCTCTCTCTCACCTGAACCGAACCATGCACAGATTGGATATGGAAAACAAAAACCCTAACCCTAGCCACTCTATCTCCCCCACTAACCGTAACCCTAAAACGAAAATCCGAAACCCTAAAAAGAAACCCTAGAGTTTAACACCAATCTGAAACCCTCTCTCTCTCTCTCCCTAAACCTAACCCCAAACCCTCCACCTAGCCTAATAACTGTTTCCTACAGTTATTAGCCACTCCCACCCTTGCTCCATCGCGCATCGGGCGCGCTCCCGTCTTCATCGCAAGTCTTTAGGCTCAATACTCTGAGCATTTTTTCATCTTCGAATGCAATGAGCGCTACGGCTAAGAAGGACGATTTGACAAAAATGGAGGACAAACTGACCATAGCTATCAAACAAAACAAGAAGATGGTGGACTCCACTATCACGGCCATCATCAGCCGCCTCTCAAAGCTCGAGAAGGAAGTAGAAACATATCATAAGGAGAGGGAAGCATGGCAGAAAGAGAAAGAAGAATGGGCTAAGGAGAGGGCAAACATGAAAGAGGAATTGGAGCTCCTCAAAGCTTCAATGGTCTCTCTTACACCCGAAGAAGGAGAGATTAATATGAACAAGACAGAAGCTCTCAAAGAAGAACTCACCAAATCCTTGACCGAGAGCATGGAAAACAAATTAGAAGCTACCAAAGAAGGGTGGATCGACATAGTGAAGAAGAACATCAAAAAAGAAGCCAAAGAGAAAGCACAAAAGGAAGAAGCCCTCATCGTGCACACCACTATTGAGGAAGAAAAGATGAGACATGCCCGCCGTCTCAATGTACGCATCACGGGCATTGAAGAAAAAGAAGGCTCTACCCCCGAGTCCGATGGGAAGAATCTATGCAAGATACTCGGCTACAAAGAGGAGTCCCCCCCATTCATCAAGTCTTGGAGAACGGGACGAGACCCCACGAAGAAGAGAGCTCTCATTCTACACTTCCCTTCCGAAGATATAAGATCTACTTTCCTACGCAAGAGGGTGATCTTGAGAGCACTTGATGGCCCCCCCATCTACCTTGACGATGATCTCACACCCATGCAGGTAGCACACCGTCGTGCATGCATGCCGAGAGTACATCAAGCTCGCAAAGAAGGAAAGAAGGCTTCATACAGAGATGGTCGTGTCATCATTGATGGCAAGGCCATCCCATAGGGATTCGCGGCCTGTGAGACACTCAAGGAGATACACCTTGCAGTTTGGAACTGCAATGGAGATCTATGGACACACCCAGAGAGATTGGAAGAGGTGCGCAAAGGCAAAGACATCATTATGCTCACAGAGACACATGAGAGCCCGGACCGGGGCCTACCTCGTGTCCACGGTTTTCAGTGGGAGTCCACATACAGAGAGTGTACACGTCAGCACACCACCCGAGGATCAGGAGGAGTAGCCATACTCTTTAGAGATGGACTTCAGAGCAGGATACAGATAGTCGCACGTGATTCACAGGCCAGATATCTTTGGATTCGACTCCAGCTCTCGCAGGAGAGGATCATCTTCATAGCATTATGCTACTTTGCTCCTTCTAGCTCGCGTTTCGCTATCATAGATCGAGAGGAGGACTCACCATACACTTGCTTGTCAGAAGAGATTACAGAGTACTCTGCATTAGGGGAAGTCTTCCTTATGGGAGACTTCAATGCCAGGACAGGCAATGATCAGTGTGAGATATTTGACCCACAAGACCCGGAGATACTACATACCATAGAGGATGAGTCTACAGCTCGAGCTTCAGCTGACGCTACACACACTCACTATGGCACTCACCTACTCAGACTAGGCTCTCGACGTAATCTCGTTATCTATAACGGGATGACTCAGTGGCCTACCTCAGGAGGATTGACATGCATACCACACTCAGTCACAGATGGCGGGGGAAGTACAGTAGATTACGTCATGGGGTCCAGAGAGGCCATCCACCTACTTACCTCATTCACCATCCCACCCATACCCATTGGGGCCGATCACACATACCTCGCACTCTCCCTCAAGGGAGACACCCCTACACGCATACCCGCAGCACGCATCCCACACACCACCATCCACTTCACACACGAGCTAGCTCACATATACGCGGCTCGAGTCGAGCAGGGTCTTCTCTTACTTCATCCTGACACTCCACTATCCCTACTCACCTCTCAGATAGCATCAGTTCTTCAGACATCAGCCATCAGCTCCTTCCCACACACCATCCATTCTCGTCACACACCTTCTCCCGGGACTATGCCACAACATCGTTGGTATGATGAGGATTGCAGAGATCTTTACCGCCGACTACGAGCTCAGCGAGCATTGGGAGAGATCACAGAGAGAGAGGCCAAGGGACAGATGAAGACTCTCACACGTCGAAAGAGGCGAGCCTTTGAGGAGGCACAGGAGCTTGAGCTATACCATCTCTTTATGAGTATGGACAGTGCTGCAGCATGGCGCAGCCTACGAGAGCCACGCCCGACCACACCTATTGGAGACCCACACACATGGCATGATTATGCTCAGAGGTTATATGAGGTACCTAGGCAGCCTCCCATTCCCCAGCCACTTGAGCCTCGCCCTACTAGTTCTTCTCTCTTCACAGCAAAGATGGTTGAGAGGGCCATACGACGACTTCGACATGGACGGTCGACAGACCACGCAGGATTGCAAAGCGAGCATCTCATATATGCAGCCTCCACTATAGCCCCGTTGATTGCACATGTCTTCAACCGGGCTATAGGAGAGGGCTTCCCAGAGGAGTGGACTAGGCACACCATTGTGCCTATCCATAAATCTGGCGACACCCTGGATCCAGGGAACTACAGGACCATCATGATTGGCCACACCATGGCCAAACTATACGGTGCCATACTTGAGACAGAGCTCAGTTCATATGCAGAGACTGAGGGGCTACGAGCACGAGGCCAAGCAAGTTTTCGACGAGCTTTCTCTACTATTGATCACATCTTCATTCTGCGCTGCCTCATTGATGGGGCAAGGGTGCGGAAGAAGAGGCTATATTGCTGCTTTGTGGACTTCCGCAAAGCTTTTGATACAGTGCCGCGAGAGAGGCTCTTCCAACGCCTCCAGAGCTTGGGAGTACCATCAGGGATGATTTGGGCCATCTATGCACTCTATGAGCAGGTGACTGGGAGGGTACGGTGTCCAGGAGGTATGTCCGAGGCCATTGCTAGCACCATCGGTGTTAAGCAAGGCTGCCCACTCTCTCCCACTCTATTTGGTCTCTACATTGACGAGATTGAGGACTACATTCTCCGAGCTGGAGGAGAGGGTGCAGACCTCGCAGGTACACATGTCCACATTTTATTATATGCCGATGACATTGTCTTGATTTCAGAGTCACCCAAGGGATTACAGCGCCACCTTGAGGCCCTGGATGAGTTTTGTACACAGAGGGGCTTGACAGTAAACCTTGGCAAGACCAAGGTCATGATCTTCCACACCTCCCCCATGGTGAGGAATGGAGCAGGATTCAGAGCTGGTGGTGGACAGATTGAGGTGGTCACTTCTTATGTCTATCTCGGAGTCACATTCACGAGCTTGCCTGGCCCCTTCAGCATGAGACAGGCAGCCACCGATAGACTCACACGCGGATATGCAGCCTTAGCCATGTTAGAGCGGAGATGTCACCAAGCACACTTCCAGGAGCCCCACACGAAGGGCTGGCTATTTGACACACTGGTCAGACCAGCTATGATGTATGCTGCGACGGTTTGGGCCCCAGGTCTCACAGTCACCCAGTGGAGTGCGATCGAGAGGCCACAGGTACGTATGATCTCGCGATTATTTCGTGGGAAACAGTCGGTGCCACATGACATCATCAGGGCAGAGCTAGCTGCACCACCCATGGCAGTAGAGGCACTATTCCAGACTATCTGCTTTATTCAGAGGATTAGGGACCTCCCTACAGATAGACTCACACACAGAGCTCTTGAGGCATCTATACAGATATCAGAGTTAGGATATGAGAGAGCTTGGTACACTCAGGTTAGAGTCTGGTTTGATAGTCATGGACTTGATATGGACAGATTGCCGCCTTTTCAGTATGACCCAGACTCACCTCACATCCACCTCTCTCGTCGTGAGAGGAATATTGTGCTCAGACAGGATCTCTGGCAGCTCTACATTAGTCAGACATGGCACACACCACACATGGGATCGAGACTATCGCACTATCGAGACCAGTTCATAGACATACTAGCTGACGGTTTCATCCAGCGACCACGCTACATGGATACTCACATGCCTCATAGCTTGAGGGTAGCGATTGGCCAGCTTAGAGTCTCATCACACCGACTCGAGATTGAGACGGGCAGAGCCGCAGACATTCCCAGAGAGGAGCGGATATGCAGAGTATGCAGAGTAGAGATGGAGGATGAGGAGCACTTTGTATGCAGATGTAGCGCATATGATGGCATCAGAGGCAGATACGAGACTCTGTTTGCAGGGCAGCCCACCCTCCGAGAGATCATGGACTCTAGAGACCAGCGACAGCTCGGGCGATTCTTACTAGAGATACAGAGTCACAGAGATTCCCTACTCCAGCCTACTGTAGCACTCCATACAGGAGGGAGACAGAGTCAGCTCACTGACTTCTTTATTCCACGACGTGCTGCAGCCCTCTCCCCCTCAGCCCACATACCGAGCGGGGTGACTCTTCAGCAGGCTCAGATATCTCGAGCTAGGAGACGACCCCGTGATATAGGAAATCGGGCCCCGAGACTTCACCGACACCAGATTGCGGAGATCCACGCTTGTGACCATCGCGCCATGGAGGAGAGACGATCCCAGATGATGGCCGATCCCGTTGCAGCCATCAGGGTGGCCCTGACTCCACCTCCACCTATGTATCACATATTACATCCCACCCACTAGCACAGGATGGAGCTAGTTAGTCGTTTTAGATGCATTCTCATGGTTGTTGTACTACCCTTTTGCATATAGACTATCATAGATATAACACTCCATACACCCCCACCACTTTCATGGGTATCCCCACATGCACACTACGGAGATCTATATCAGCTTAACCAGTTTCTTTTCAGCACTTTTATCTTTTCTGATTGACAGAAGATACACCCATGTACATCGATTTGTCTCATAGGCCGAGTTCGGCCTCCTAATAGACGTAAAAACACTTTCTTTCTTTCTTTCTTTCTCTCTCTCTCTCTCTCTCTCTCTCTCTCTCTCTCTCTCTCTCTCTCTCTCTCGTCTCTCTCTCTCTCTCTCTCTCTCTCTCTCTCTCTCTCTCTCTCTCTCTCTCTCTCTCTCTCTCTCTCTCTCTCTCTCTCTCCTCTCTCTCTCTCTCTCTCTCTCTCTCTCTCTCTCTCTCTCTGCTTCTGTGTGCTGCGTTCGAGCTCTCTGCTGCGTTCGAACTCCCGCCAGTCTCTCTCTGCCGCCAGTCTCTGTCTGCTGCGTTCGAGCTCCCGCCAGCCCTCTGAGCTAGGGTTCGCGCTCATCATCTTCTGGCCAGCGAGGGTTCGTGCTCATCGTTATCTACTCAGAGCAGCAATGGGATCCACATCCGTCATGTTCAGGAGCTAGGGTTCGTGCCCACCGAGCTGCCGCCCCTTTGCTGCTGCAGCCGCCCCGAGCCCTCTCCCGCCATGCTCCGTCATCCTTTTGCCAAAGCTTAACCTTAACCTTAACCATGCCAAATGTAACCTCTCATCGTAACCCCGTCCTAAACCTAACCCTAGCCCAAAAAACCCTAAATTCTCTCCTACCCCTAACCCTAAACCTAATCCGAAACCCTAATCCCTAATCCCCCACCTTAACCCTATAACCGATCCTGCCCTATGTTGTCCCTTATCATACCTATGCCTAGCTCAGCCTCTCAACCTAACCCTAACCTTAACCCTAAACTGAAACCCTAAACCTTATTCCTCTCTCTCTCTCTCTCTCTCTCTCTCTCTCTCTCTCTCTCTCTCTCTCTCCTCTCTCTCTCTCTCTCTCTCTCTCTCTCTCTCTCTCTCTCTCGAATCCTAAACATTGAAATGGCTCCCATGGACCGAAAGGAAGTGGACGACCTTATCGCTAAAGCTCTCAAAGAGGCCAAAAAGGAAGCAGACCGCAACCTCAATATGGAGATACGAAAGATGATGGAAAAGTTCAAAGGACTCGAAGAACAAGTAATGAATAAAGTTAAAGGACTAGAAGAACAAGTGAAGACTCTCACAGAAGAACGAGACCACTGGAGGACAGCTTATGAGCACATGAAAGAAGAGGGGGAGATCTCCAACGTGGAGATACTCAAGGAAGAAATAAAGAAGGAAATCAAAACGGAGGTAGAATCTACTCGAGAGTCATGGGTGGAAGTAGTACACAAAAGAGTTAAGAAGGAAGTAAGGGAAGACGTGCAAAAAGAAGAGCTCACACGAGTCCAGGATACACTTGAGGAGGAGAGGCTTCGACACACTCGAAGACTTCACATTCGGATTACAGGCCTACCCGAAGGGGTATCACCGGAGGCAGATGCCACTGACATTTGCCGTCGACTTGGATACGAGAGCATGCCCTACACAGACGCATGGAGGGTGGGGAGGGATACATCGCGTTTGCGAGCACTCATCCTCAAGATGAGTTCCGAGGAGGCACGGACCGCCTTTTTTAGACGTCGATCAGTACTACGTGGACTACCCGGCGGCACCCTCTACATGGACGAGGACCTCACGCGTATGCAGGTGGCACACCGACGCGCTTGCATGCCACAGATACTCCAGGCACGTCGAGAGGGGAGGAAGGCCTTTTACCGTGATGGTAAGGTCTTCATAGATGGACGCCCTATCAAATAGGGCCATGCGGCCTATGAGACATCACTACACCAGGAGACACCACTCAGAGGAGCAGTGTGGAACTGCAACGGGGCACTCTGGACGCGACCAGACAGAGTCGAGGAGATCCTCGCATCACATGACTTTGCGTGCATCACAGAGACACACGAGAGCCCAGAGAGAGGTCTACCACGCATTGCAGGTTTTCATTGGGAATCTGCATTCAGGACCACGATGAGACAGAGTACAGCACGAGGATCGGGAGGAGTGGCCATCGTATTTCGACAGGAGATACAGAGTCGGATCCATATTATAGGTAGAGATGAGGAGGCACGATACATGTGGGTTCGCATGGAGATAGCTCAGGGGAGCTCGATTTACATTGCTATATGCTACTTCCCACCAGGCGGATCTCGATACGCAGGACAGGATCTGGGGGGACCGATCCGAGATAGAGACTCACCATACACAGCGCTTTCAGATGAGATACTACATTACAGCACACTAGGTGAAGTCTTCCTTATGGGGGACTTCAATGGCCGCACTCAGTCGCATCAGTGCGAGGCATACGACATGGACCACCCACAGATCATGAGGGCCAGAGACCCCGATGAGATAAGCACGAGCAGGGTATCAGCAGATACGGGTCAGGACACCACCGGCTATGGCAGACATCTACTCGAGCTAGGCAGCCGACATCATCTCGTTATATATAACGGGATGAATCGTTGGCCAGGTTCAGGCGGATTTACTTGCTTCCCTCACGGGGGAGGTGAGAGCACAGTCGACTACATTTTGGGTACTACCTCTGGAGCTTCACTCATCCCTTCACTTAGTATTGGACGACGCCCACTCGGTGCTGACCACACATTTATCACATTCACACTCTCATCTCCGATTCCATTAGACCCTCCCTCACCCACTGAGATACATACCACGATACACTTCACACACGAGCTCTCACATGTTTATGCACACCATTTACAAACCCGCCTACTCTCCCTTGATCCATTCTCACCTTTGGACACACTTACATCACATATCACCTCCATCCTACAGGACTCAGCTCTCCGCAGCTTCCCACACCGCACACATAGGCACCCTCCACGCACAGGATCCATGCCCCAGAACCGCTGGTATGATGCAGATTGTCGTGAGCTACGGAAGCACCTACGGATTTTAGAGCATAGAGGAGATATTACACACACACAGGCACAGCGTCGCATGCAGAGCCTTACTCGCCGCAAACGGCGGGACTGGGAGGAGAGACAGTATTGGGATATTTACCATTTGCTCATGAGTCGAGACAGTGCAGTGGCATGGCGACATTTGAGAGAGAGGAGACAGCAGACACCTATCCGAGACCCGAGCACTTGGCATAGCTATGCACGGGGCCTATACGAGATCCCAGGCCAGCCTCCCATTCCCAGACCGCAGAGCTCACGTCCTACTACCTCTGACTTCTTCACACCCACTATGGTGGGACGCGCTATTGCCCGGCTGCAGCATGGCAGGGCCCATGATCATTTCGGTTTACAGGCAGAGCACCTCATCTATGGAGGCACGACTCTCGCACCGCTCATTGCCCATCTCTTCAACCGTGCATTGGTTGAAGGGTTCCCAGACTCATGGACTGAGCACACCATAGTGCCCATTCATAAGTCAGGTGATACTATGGATCCAGGTACATACCGGACGATCATGATTGGCCCTATATTGGCCAAGTTATATGGGGCGGTACTAGAGACAGAGTTGAGTACTCTCGCTGAGAGGAAGGGCATCAGGGCTCCAGGACAGGCAGGTTTCAGACGAGATTACTCTACCGTTGACCACATCTTCACTCTGAGATGCCTGATAGACCAGGCCAGGGTGAGGAAGAGGAGATTATATTGTTGCTTTGTGGACTTTCGCAAAGCATTTGACACTATTCCCAGGGATCGACTCTTCAGACGACTCCTTGACATCGGAGCTCCGGAGGAGATGATATGGGGGATCTACGCCTTATACGAGAGAGTATCTGGTAGAGTCAAATGTCCAGGGGGCTTATCCGATCCACTTGCTAGCACTATCGGGGTGAAGCAAGGATGCCCTCTCTCACCCACCCTCTTTGGTCTCTACATGGATGAGATAGTGGATTTCATACAGCAGCAGGGGGGAGATGGCATTGAGGTACACGGGTCCACTGTCCATATTCTTTTATACGCTGATGATATTGTATTGGTTTCAGATTCTGCAGAAGGTCTACAGCATCATCTACACGGCCTAGATGACTTTTGCAGACACAGAGGGTTATCTGTGAACCTTGGTAAAACCAAGGTCTTGATCTTTCATACATCAGCACAGGTACGCAGACATAGTTTGTTCACAGCAGCAGGTGGACCGATCGAGGTGGTGGGATCATATGTTTACTTGGGGGTGACATTTACAGCAGCATCAGGGTCTTCTCTATGGCTCAGGCAGCCCGTGACCGCATCACACGTGGGTACGCAGCACTAGCTTTGATGGAGAGACAGTGCCACCAGGCATATTTTCAGGAGCCCCGCACAAAGGGGTGGCTCTTTGACACTTTGGTTACGCCAGCGCTCATGTATGGGGCAGCCATATGGGGACCAGGATTAGCTACATCAGTATGGACAGCATTAGAGAGGCCACAGATCCTCATGATTGCCAGACTTATCCGCAGCAAGCCTTCAGTACCACATGATATCATTAGAGCAGAGCTCGCTGCACCACCGATGCTAGTTGAGGCACTATTCCAGACGGTATGCCTATTACACAGACTTCGAGGCATGGATACAGAGCGCATTGCTTATCGTGCTTTCGAGGCATCACGTGATATGGCATTAGCAGGCGACACCTCCTCATGGTATGCACAGACACGAGACTGGCTTGCCCACCATGGCTTTGACATAGACAGGCTACCACCACTACAGTACGACTCTCATGCACCCACCTACTCGCTCTCTCATCAAGAGAGGAATAGGATCATTCGTCAGGAGATATGGCATACATACATACAGAGGACATGGGTGAGCCCTAGGGGTACATTGCCACCGAAAATGCTCTACTACCGCGAGCATTTTCTACATATATCGGGCACGGGCTTCATCGAGATTCCGAGATACATGCAGACCTACCTTCCCCACCACCCACGAGTCGTCATTGGGCAGCTCCAGGTTTCATCACATCAGCTCGAGATTGAGAGGGGTCGGTCCAGGGGAGTCCCCCGTGAGGAGAGGTGGTGCCCAGTATGCCAGACAGAGGTAGAGAGTGAAGAGCATTTTGTTATCAGATGTCCAGCATACATAGACCTACGAGCACAGTTCCAGATCGAGGAGTCATTCCAGCTGTGCATGACTATGGGAGACCAGAGACGCTTGGGACGCTTTCTCACAGCAGCATACGAGAGGCGAGAGCAGTCACTACAGCCCATACATCAGACACGGGTGAGTACCCAGCAGACCATTACCCAGTTCTTTCAGCGAGTTGAGCTACATCAGAGAGGTCCATCTATAGGGCTCACGCTCCACCAGGCAGCAGCACAGAGAGCACAGCGCCGACCACGCATGGGCGGATATCGTCGACCACGACTATATCAGGAGGATATCTCACGCATCAGGATTGCCTACGACCACATGATGGAGCATAGGCGTACCACCACCCCCTGGGTTGTCTTCCTTCAGGAGGCACACAGACGACCACCGATGTACCACATACTACACCCACCTCCACCCATCACCAGTAGCTAGGGCGTTTTACTCACATTTTGGACCCCCCCCATGTATTAGGTGGCCACTATCTGCAGAGTCAGAGCCACATCTCCCCAGCCTTTTCCAGCCCTATATAGCTTTGTGTAGCGATATACTTTTTATTTCATTTTATCTTCTACACAGGGTTACTACACTTGTACATGGTTTTTGTCTCATAGGCCAAGTTTGGCCTCCAGAAGACGTTAATATGACTTTCTTCTTTCTTTTCTCTCTCTCTCTCTCTCTCTCTCTCTCTCTCTCTCTCTCTCTCTCTCTCTCTCTCTCTCTCTCTCTCTCTCTCTCTCTCTCTCTCTCTCTCTCTCTCTCTCTCTCTCTCTCTCTCTCTCTCTCTCTCTCTCTCTCTCTCTCTCTCTCTCTCTCCTCTGCCCTCTGTTCAGCGGCGCCCGTCGGTCTCCAGCACCGTCCGTCGGTCTCCAGCACCGTCCGTCGACTCTATCCAGCGGCGCCCGTCGCCCAGCAGCCCCCCGTCGCCCAGCAGCCCCCCGTCGCCCAGCAGCCTCTGTCGCCCCTCTGCCCAGAAGCCTCCGTCGCCCCTCGACCCCCTGCAGCACCAGCCTACATCCATCTGCGCCGAACACCACTCTGCCCACTAGCTTCCGTCCGCAGCCTCTGTCAGTCCTCTGCAGCACCGGGATCCACCTTTGCCATGCACCCCCCTGCAACCCCGTCACCTTCCCGCCTCCAACCTCTCCGACAGAGCCACCTGTCACGCCTCCCATCTGCCGCCGTTGCCGAAACCCTAACCTACCATTACGCTATGGAAACCCTAAGCTTCCATGCACTACTCAAAAACCTAACCCCCAAGCCTAACCCTAACCCTAACCCTAACCCTAACCCTAACCCTAATCTCAAACCCAAACCCTAAGCTCACGGATTGAAACCCTAACCCGAAATTACCTAACCTAATCTACTCTCACAATTAACCTTAGCCTTAAGTCTACACCTTAAACCCCAACCCCATCCCTAACCCGAGCCCCAAGCCTAACCCTATTCTCTCTCTCTCTCTCTCTCTCTCTCTCTCTCTCTCTCTCTCTCTCTCTCTCTCTCTCTCTCTCTCTCTCTCTCTCTCTCTCTCTCTCTCTCTCTCTCTCTCTCTCTCTCTCTCTCTCTCTCTCTCTCTCTCTCTCTCTCTCTCTCTCTCTCTCTCTCTCTCTCTCTCTCTCTCTCTCTCTCTCTCTCTCTCTCTCTCTCTCTCTCTCTCTCTCTCTCTCTCTCTCTCTCTCTCTCTCTCTCTCTCTCTCTCTCTCTACTCGAGCCCTAATCCTAAACCTTGAAATGGCTCCCATGGACCGGAAGGAAGTGGACGACCTTATTGCTAAAGCTCTCAAAGAGGCCAAAAAGGAAGCACCGCAACCTCAATATGGAGATACGAAAGATGATGGAAAAGTTCAAAGGACTCGAAGAACAAGTAATGAATAAAGTCAAAGGACTGGAAGAACAAGTGAAGACTCTCACAGAAGAAAGAGACCATTGGAGGACAGCTTATGAGCACATGAAAGAAGAGGGGGAGATCTCCAACGTGGAGATACTCAAGGAAGACATAAAGAAGGAAATCAAAACGGAGATAGAATCTACTCGAGAGTCATGGGTGGAAGTAGTACACAAAAGGGTTAAGAAGGAAGTTAGGGAAGACGTGCAGAAAGAAGAGCTCACACGAGTCCAGGACACACTTGAGGAGGAGAGGCTTCGACACACTCGAAGACTTCACATTCGGATTACAGGCCTACCCGAAGGGGTATCAACGGAGGCAGACGCCACTGACATTTGTCGTCGACTTGGATACAAGAGCATGCCCTACACAGACGCATGGAGGCTTGGGAGGGATACATTGCGTTCGCGAGCACTCATCCTCAAGATGAGTTCCAAGGAGGCACGGACCGCCTTTTTTAAACGTGGATCAGTACTACGTGGACTACCCGGCAGCACCCTCTACATGGACGAGGACCTCACGTGTATGCAGGTGGCACACCGACGCGCTTGCATGCCACAGATACTCCAGGCACTTCGAGAGGGGAGGAAAGCCTTTTACTACGATGGTAAGGTCTTCATAGATGGATGCCTTATCAAATAGGGCCATGCGGACTATGAGACATCACTACACCAGGAGATACCACTCAGAGGAGCAGTGTGGAACTGCAACGGGTCACTCTGGACGCGACCAGACAGAGTCGAGGAGATCCTCGCATCACATGACTTTGCGTGCATCACAGAGACACACGAGAGCCCAGAGAGGTCTACCACGCATTGCAGGATTTCATTGGGAATCTGCATTCAGGACCACGACGAGACACAGTACAGCACGAGGATCGAGAGGAGTGGCCATCGTATTTCGACAGGAGATACAGAGCCGGATCCATATTATAGGTAGAGATGAGGAGGCACGATACATGTGGGTTCGCATGGAGACAGCACAGGGCAGCTCGATTTACATTGTTATATGCTACTTCCCACCAGGCGGCTCTCGATACGCAGGACACGATCTGGGGGACCGATCCGAGATAGAGACTCACCATACACAGCGCTTTCAGATGAGATACTACATTACAGCACACTAGGTGAAGTCTTCCTTATGGGGGACTTCAATGGCCGCACTAAGTCGCATCAGTGCGAGGCATACGACATGGATCACCCACATCTCATGAGGGCCAGAGACCCGGTTGAGATTAGCACCAGCAGAGTATCGGCAGATACGGGTCGGGACACCACCGGCTATGGCAGACATCTACTCGAGCTAGGCAGCCGACATCATCTCGTTATATATAACGGGATGAATCGTTGGCCACGTTCAGGCGGACTTACTTGCTTCCCTCACGGGGGGGGTGAGAGCACAGTCGACTACATTTTGGGTACTACCTCTGGAGCTTCACTCATCCCTTCACTTAGTATTGGACGACACCCACTCGGTGCTGACCACACCTTTATCACATTCACACTCTCATCTCCGATTCCATTAGATCCTCCCTCACCCACTGAGATACATACCATGATACACTTCACACACGAGCTCTCACACGTTTATGCACACCATTTACACACCCGCCTACTCTCCCTCGATCCATTCTCACCTTTGGACACACTTACATCACATATCACCTCCATCCTACAAGACTCAGCTCTCAGAAGCTTCCCACACCGCACACATAGGCACCCTCCACGCACAGGATCCATGCCCCAGAACCGTTGGTATGATGCAGATTGTCGTGAGCTGCGTAAACACCTACAGATTTTAGAGCATAGAGGAGATATTACACACACACACGCACAGCGTCGCATGCAGAGCCTTACTCGCCGCAAATGGCGAGATTGGGAGGAGAGACAGTATTGGGATATTTACCATTTGCTCATGAGTCGAGACAATGTAGTGGCATGGCGACATTTGAGAGAGACGAGACAGCAGACACCTATCCGAGACCAGAGCACTTGGCATAGCTATGCACGGAGCCTATACGAGATCCCAGACCAGCCTCCCATTCCCAGACCGCAGAGCTCACGTCCTACTACCTCTGACTTCTTCACACCCACTATGGTGGGACGTGCTATTGCCCGGCTGCAGCATGGCAGGGCCCATGATCATTTCGGTTTACAGGCAGAGCACCTCATCTATGGAGGCACGACTCTCGCAGCGCTCATTGCCCATCTCTTCAACCGTGCATTGGTTGAAGGGTTCCCAGACTCATGGAGTGAGCACACCATAGTTCCCATTCATAAGTCAGGTGATACTATGGATCCAGCTACATACCGGAAGATCATGATTGGCCCTATATTGGCCAAGTTCTATGGGGCGGTACTAGAGACAGAGTTGAGTACTCTCGCTGAGAGGAAGGGCATCAGGTCTCCAGGACAGGCAGGTTTCAGACGAGATTACTCTACCATTGATCACATCTTCACTCTGAGATGCCTGATCGACCAGGCCAGGGTGAGGAAGAGGAGATTATATTGTTGCTTTGTGGACTTCCGCAAAGCATTTGACACTATTCCCAGGGATCGACTCTTCAGACGACTAGTTGACATCGGAGCTCCGGAGGAGATGATATGGGGGATCTACGCCTTATACGAGAGAGTATCTGATAGAGTCAGATGTCCAGGGGGCTTATCTGATCCACTTGCTAGCACTGTCGGGGTGAAGCAAGGATGCCCTCTCTCACCCACCCTCTTTGGTCTTTACATTGATGAGATAGTGGACTTCATACAGCAGCAGGGGGGAGATGGC